>MU186643.1:0-28016 GCA_016904865.1 Pissodes strobi | reverse complement strand
ATTGACTTGATTATATAATGTAATATAAGTTTCACTTTTTCAATTACATATACTGAATGTGGGTCTCTTTCTCCAACTCTTTTACTTTATTATTTTAGTTTATCTCTTTCTTATTCAGTTGTTTATTCGAATGTAACATTTTGTCTTTCTTCTCCGATTAATTTGATTATATAATCTTATTTAAGTTTCACTTTCCCAAGTACATAAATTAAATGTGATCCCCTCTATTTGCTTCACTTATTCAATTACATACACTGACATTGAATGTGAGCCTCTTTCTTCTATTCATTTACTTTCTTGTTTTAGTGTATCCCTTTCTTATTCAGTTGTTTGTTCGAATGTAACACTTTCTCTTTCTTCTCCGATTGATTTAATTATATATTCTAATATAAGTTTCATTCTTTCAGTTACATAAACTGATTATGAGCCCCTATGTTCTATTCTTTTACTTTATTGTTTTAGTTTAATTCTTTCTTATTTAGTTGTTTGTCTTTCTGCTTCGGTTGACTTGGATATATAATTTAATGTAAGTAAGTTTCACTTTGTCTTTTCTTCAATTGATTTAATTATATATTCTAATACAAGCTTCACTTTTCCAGTTACATAAACTGATTATGATCCCCTATGTTATATTCGTTTACTTTATTGTTTTAGTTTAATTCTTTCTTATTTAGTTGTTTGTTTGTATGTAATATTTTGTCTGTCTTCTCAGATTGACTTGGTTAATATAATCTAATATAAGTTTCACTTTTATCACTTGCATACACTGAATGTGAGCCTCTTCTTCTTCTACTCTTTTGCTTTATTGCTATCTTGTAGCTCTTCCTTATTCAGTTGTTTGTTCGAATGTAACATTTTGTCTTTCTTCTCTTATTGACTTAATTGTATATTCTAATATGTTTCACTTTTTCATTTACATAAACTGAATTATGTTGGCCCTTCTGGTCTATTCTTTACTTTGTTGCTTTAGTTTAACTCCTTCTTATTCAGTTGTTTGTTCGAATGTAATAATTTGTCTTTCTTTTCCGATTGCTTTAATTATATATTCTAATATAAGTTTCACTTCTTCAGTTATACTACCCTATGTTGTGTTCTTTTACTTTATTGTTTTTGTTTATTTCTCTCTTATTTAGTTGCTTGTTCCAATGTAATATTTTGTGTTTCTTCTCCGATTGATTTAATTCTATAATCTAATACAAGCTTCACTTCTTAAATTACATACACTGAATGTGAGCCTTTTTCTTTTACTTTTTTACTTTGTTGTTTTAGTGTATCTCTTTCTTATTCAATTGTTTGTCCGAATGTAACATTTTGTCTTTCTTCTCCGATTGATTTAATTATATATTCAAATATAAATTTCACTTTTTCATTTACATGAACTGATTATAAGCCCCTATGTTCTATTCTTTTACTTTATTATTTAGTTTGCATTTTTCTTATTTAGTTGTTTGTTTGAATGTAATATTTTGTCTTTCTTCTCCGATTGATTTGGTTATATAATCTTAATTTAAATTTCGCCTTTTCAATTGTATAAACCAAATGTGAGCCCCTTTTTTCTATTATTTTACTTTGTTGTTTTAGTTTATCTCTTTCATATTCAGTTGTTTTCTAGAATAAATATTTTGTCTTTCTTCTCAGATTAATTTGATTATATAATATACGCTTTTTCAATGGCATAAAGTGAATATGAGCCTCTTTTTTCCATTATTTTACTTTGCTTTATATCTTTCTTACTAAATATTTTGTCTTTCTTCTCCAATTGTTTTAATTATATGATCTAATGTAAGTTTCACTTTTCCAATTACATAAACTGATTATCAGCCACTATGTTCTATTGTTTTAGTTTATATTTAGTTGTTTTTTCGAATGTAACATTTTTTCTTTTTTCTCCGATTGCTTTAATTATATATTCCAATATAATTTTCACTTTTTTCGATATATGCTCTACTATTTGACTTTATTATCTTAGTTTATTGCTTTCTTATTTAGTTGTTTGTTCGAATGTAATATTTTGTCTTTCTTGTCCGATTGATTTGATTTGTATAATCTAATTTAAGTTTCACTTTTTCAATTAGATAAACCGATTCTCGAACCCTCTGTTTTATTCCTCTATTTTGTTCTTTTAGTCTATCTCTTTTTTATTCAATTATTTGTTCGATGTGATATTTTGTCTTTCTTCTCTAATTAATTTGATTATATAATCTAATTTAAGTTTCACTTTTTCAATTACATAAACTGATTCTGGGACCCTCTGTTCTATTCCTATTCCTCTACTTTGTTCTTTTAGTCTATCTCTTTTTTATTCAATTATTTTGTTCGATGTGATATGTTGTCTTTCTTCTCTAATTAATTTGATTATATAATCTAATTTAAGTTTCACTTTTTCAATTACATAAACCGAATGTGCGTAGAAAAATTTACATTTATTTCAAATTAAAAAAAAAAACTGTATACTGAATTCAAAAATAGTATTAGCAGCATTGCCAAATTCCTCCATTTTCCTATAAACATCATAACTTTTTCATTGTGAATGAAATGTCATTCATTTGACTGTAATCGAGAATATTTGTGTTTTTTTTTATATATTTTTTTCCATTGTTTTTATTTACCATTACAATTTTAATTATTTTATTTTTATTATCTCAAGGTTCTACTATTTTATCATAAATATTTTCTATTGTTTTCGACATCTTGTCATTGTAAAAGGTTATGATGCAATTTAACTGATATTATTCGATTTGATTTTTTTGATTTATTTGCTCATATCTCCACGTTGCCAGATTCCTTAACTTTTTTTGCAATTAACGTTCTTCTCGAATTTAAATGAAATATGCTATTTATTTGTATCGCAATCGATTATTGATCTGATATTCACATTATAGAAAACCTAAAATGGATTATTTTATTTTAACTATTTTCTCAGATTTGGCAATCTTGCATTTTCAGGAGAAAGCTCCAAACTATTTTAAAACAAAAAGAAAAAAAACATTACCCCAAAAGTGTTATAAATAGATTTTGAAATATATCAACGCTGCCAGATATCTCAATTTGTTTGGGAACACAGCAAATTTTTCATTAGAAGTTCCCAATTTTTTTGTAATACAATCGATTGCTAATATTCTAATTAGTAACACTCTATAATGTAATTTTATTTTATCTCCACTACCTTGTCAGATTTGGCAAACCTGCATTTCGGGAAATAATTTACCGAAATCGCCTCTGTAACTAAAGGAGCTATTGTTGCAAACATGTATACAAAAAAGAATAACTGTTATGCTGAAAAATCATATCAGCAACGTTGCCAGATTCCTTCATTTTTCTGCAAACACCGTACGTCTAGAATCTAAATGAAATACGCTATTTATGTGTACCGCAATCGATTGTTGATCTGATATTTAGATTAGAAACAACCTAGAAGATATTTTTTTATTCCCACTGTTTTTTCAGATTTGGCAATCTTGCATTTTCGGGAAAATACTACCTTTTGATTTTCAAGTTAAAGAAGCTATTGCTGTAAAAGTTCGTACAAAAAGTAGTTGGCAATGCTGAAAGTTAATATCAGCAACATTGCCAGATTTCTTAATTTTTCTACAAACACCGAATGTTTTGAATCTAAATGAATTTCTCAAGTAAATTTTATTACAAATTGTCCATTTATTTATTATCCACTATCTTTTTAAATTTGGCACACCTGCATTTTCAGGAAAACGTAGCAACCCCGCTTATGTATTGATTAAAGGTAAAAAACTTTAAGTGCTTACTCCGAAAGCTCATTCGAAAAGTTAGATGACCATCCTGAAAAATTAGCATCAGCAACGTTGCCAAATTTTTGTATTTTACGAGAAACACCGTTGCATCTCAATTGTAGATATACTAACCCATGTATTTGTAGTGCAATCGACTATTAATATTCACTTTAACATCAGCCCTAAATAGATCGAAAAATTTTAATGTTTTTAATACTTCTTTTCAAATTATTTGTCAATTAGCTATAGGAAAATAATATCCACGCTGCCAGATTTTTCAATCTTTCAGGTAACACAGTAACTTTTATTACAAATTTTCCATTTATTTATATCCACTATCTTTTTAGATTTGACACACCTGCCTTTTCAGGAAAAATTCCGAATATTTACACGAGATTTTTGGCAATTTTCGAGCTTTTCCATAATCTTTAAATGCAGTGCCCCCTATTCACATTCAGACACCTTGGCAAAAATTTAATCTTATTTCCACCTTAATTGAAAATATACTAATTTTCCTCAAAAACGTCTACAAATTTTCGAGTATATAGAAAATTTTGTGCAGATTTCGAAAATCAATAGCGCAATTATGAGAAGTTGTTAGTTTTGTCGTAAACGTTAAATAGGCTGCTCTATGCACTTTCCGGTACTTCGTAAAAAAATTAAACCTTTTTCACTCTAATTGGAAAATTACAAATTTTTGTCGAAAACCTCTAAAAGTATTGCAAAAGAATGAAAAATTTATGTAGATTTCGAAAATTTACACGAGGTTTTGGCAATTTTCGAGTTTTTCCATAATCTTCAAATACAGCGCCCTATTTACTTTCAGACACCTTGACAAAAATTGAAACTTATTTTCGCCTTAATTGAAAATATACTAATTTTTCTCAAAAACATCTATAAATTTCCCAATATATGTACGAGGCTTTTGGCAATTTTCGAGTTTTTCAATAATCTTCAAATTTAGTGCCCTATTTACTTTCAGACACTTTGACAAAAATTTAAATTTATTTTCACCTTAATTGAAAATATGCTAATTTTCGTTAAAAACGTCTACAAATTTTCGAATATATAGAAAAATTTGTGCAGATTTCGAAAATCAATAGCGCAACTATGAGAAGTTGTTAGTTTTGTCGTAAACGTTTTCACTCTAATTGGAAAATTACTAAGTTTTGTCGAAAATCTCTAAAAGTATTGGAAAAGAATGAAAAATTTATGTAGATTTCGAAAAATGGTACGAGGCTTTTGGCAATTTTCGAGATTTTCTATAATCTTCAAATTCAGTGCCCTATTTACTTTCAGACACCTTGACAAAAATTGAAACTTATTTTCACTTTAATTGAAAATATGCTAATTTTCCTCAAAAACGTCTACAAATTTTCGAATATATAGAAAAATTTGTGCAGATTTCGAAAATCAAGAGCGCAACTATGAGAAGTTGTTAGTTTTGTCGTAAACGTCAAATAGGCTGCTCTATGCACTTTCCGGTATTTCGTAAAAAAATTAAAACTTTTTCACTCTAATTGGAAAATTACAATTTTTTGTCGAAAACCTCTAAAAGTATTCCAAAAGAATGAAAAATTTATGTAGCTTTCGAAAATTTACACGAGGCTTTTGGCAATTTTCGAGTTTTTCCATAATCTTCAAATACAGGGCCCTATTTATTTTCAGACATCTTGACAAAAATTGAAACTTATTTTCACCTTAATTGAAAATATACTAATTTTACTCAAAAACATCTATAAATTTCCCAATATATAGGAAATTTTGTGCAGATTTCGAAAATCAATAGCGCAATTAATATGAGAAGTTGTTAGTTTTGTCGTAAACGTCAAATAGGCTTAAAACTTTATCACTCTAATTGGGAAATTAATTTACTTTCAGACACCTTGTCAAAAACTGAACCTTATTTTCACTTTAATTGAAAATATACTAATTTTCCTCAAAAACATCTATAGGTTTCCCAATATATAGGAAAATTTGTGCCGATTTCGAAAATCAATTGCCCAAATATGAGAAGTTGTTAGTTTTGTGGTAAACGTCAAATAGGCTGCTCTATGCACTTTCCGGTATTTCGTAAAAAAATTAAACCTTTATAACTCTAATTGGAAAATTACTAATTTTTGTCGAAAACCTCTAAAAGTATTGGAAAATAAAGAAAAATTTATGTAGATTTCGAAAATTTTACACGAGGCTTTTGACAATTTTCGAGTTTTTCCATAATCTTTAAATGGAGTGTCCTATTTGCTTTCAGACACCTTGACAAAAATTGAAACTTATTTCACCTTAATTGAAAATATACTAATTTTCCTCAAAAACATCTATAAATTTCCCAATATATAGGAATTTTTGTGCAGATTCCGAAAATCAATAGCGCAAATATGAGAAGTTGTTAGTTTTGTCGTAAACGTCAAATAGGCTGCTCTATGCACTTTCCTTTATTTCGTAAAAAAATTAAACCTTTTTCACTCTAATTGGAAAATTACAAATTTTTGTCAAGAACCTCTAAAAGTATTGCAAAAGAATGAAAAATTGAGGTAAATTTCGAAAATTTACACGAGGCTTATGGCAATTTTCGAGTTTTTCCATAATCTTCAAATGGAGTGCCCTATTTACTTACAGACACCTTGACAAAAATTGAAACTTATTTTCACCTTAATTAAAAATATACTAATTTTCCTCAACAACATATACCAATTTTCGAATATATAGGAAATTTTATGCAAATTTCGAAAATCAATAGCGCAAATATGAGAAGTTGTTAGTCTTGTCGTAAACGTCAAATAGGCTACTCTATGCACTTTCCGGTAGTGCGCAAAAAAATAAACCTTTTTCACTCTCATTGGAAAATTACTAATTTTTGTCGAAAAGCTCTAAAAGTATTGGAAAAGAATGAAAATGTTATGTAGATTTCGAAACTTTACACGAGGCTTTTGGCAATTTTCAAGTTTTTCCATAATCTTCAAATTCAGAGTCTTATCTATTTTCAGACATCTTGACAAAAATTGAAACTTATTTTCACCTTAATAAAAAACATCTATAAATGTACTAAAATATGGGAAATTTTGTGCAGATTTCGAAAATCAATAGCGCAAATATGAGAAGTTGTTAGTTTTGTCGTAAACGTGAAATAGGCTGCTCTATGTACTTTCCGGTATTTCGCAAAAAAATTAAACCTTTATAACTCTAATTGGAAAATTATTAATTTTTGTCGAAAACCTCTAAAAGTATTGGAAAAGATTGAAAAATGTATGTAGATTTCGAAAATTTATAGGCGGCTTTTGGCAATTTTCGAGTTTTTCTATAATCTTCAAATTCAGTGCCCTATTTACTTTCAGTCACCGTGACAAAAATTGAAACTTATTTTCACCTTAATTGAAAATATACTAATTTTCCTCAAAAACGTTTACAAATTTTCGAATATACAGAAAAATTTGTGCAGATTTCGAAAGTCAATAGCGCAAATATGAGAAGTTGTTAGTTTTGTCGTAAACATCAAATAGGCTGCTCTAGGCACTTTCCAGTATTTCGTAAAAAAATTAAAACTTTTTCACTCTAATTGGAAAATTACTAATTTTTGTTGAAAACCTCTAAAAGTATTGGAAAAGAATGAAAAATGTATGTAGATTTCGAAAATTTATACGACGCTTTTGGCAATTTTCGACTTTTACTATAATCTTCAAATTCAGTGCCCTATTTACTCTCAGACATCTTGACAAAAATTTAAACTTATTTTCACCTTAATTGAAAATATACTAATTTTCATCAAAAATCTCTATAAATTTCTCAATATATAGGAAATTTTGTGCAGATTTCGAAAATCAATAGCGCAACTAAGAGTAGTTGTTAGCTTTGTCGTAAACATCAAATAGGCTGCTCTATGCACTTTCCGGTATTTCGTAAAAAAATTAAACCTTTATAACTCTAATTGGAAAATTACTAATTTTTGTCGAAAACCTCTAAAAGTATTGGAAAAGATTGAAAAATGTATGTAGATTTCGAAAATTTATACGAGGCTTTTGGCAATTGTGGCAATCTTCAAATTCAGTGCCCTATTTACTTTCAGTCACCTTGACAAAAAATGAAACTTATTTTCACCTTAATTGAAAATATACTAATTTTCCTCAAAAACGTTTATAAATTTTCGAATATACAGAAAAATTTGTGCAGGTTTCGAAAATCAATAGCGCAACTATGAGAAGTTGTTAGTTTTGTCGTAAACATCAAATAAGCTGCTCTAGGCACTTTCCAGTATTTCGTAAAAAAATTAAAACTTGTTCACTCTAATTGGAAAATTACTAATTTTTGTTGAAAACCTCTAAAAATATTGGAAAAGAATGAAAAATTTATGTAGATTTCGAAAATTTACACGAGGTTCTTGGCAATTTTCGATTTTTTCCATAATCTTCAAATACAGCGCCCTATTTGCTTTCAGACACCTTGACAAAAATTGAAACTTATTTTCACTTTAATTGAAAATATACTAATTTTCGTCAAAAACATCTATACATTTCCCAATATATAGGTAATTTTATGCAGATTTCGAAAATCAATAGCGCAACTATGAGTAGTTGTTAGTTTTGTCGTCAACGTCAAATATGCACTTTCCGATATTTCGTAAAAAAATTAAAACTTTTTCACTCTAATTGGAAAATTACTAATTTTTGTCGAAAAACTCTTAAAGTATTGGAAATGAAAGAAAATTTATGTAGATTTCGAAAATATACATGAGACTTTTGGCAATTTTCGAGTTTTTCCATAATCGTCAAATGCAGTGCTCTATTTACTTGACACTTGCTTTCACTTTTAGTTGAAATCCACACTCCCTGAAGGAAGGGCACCTGCAAGATTGAAACAACATTATTTTCCATTCGATGTTCTGCGTATGGTTAACGTTCAGGTTTAGATGAAACAATAAAAATGTGTGAAAACGCCACTGGTGTAGATTAAAATGGCCCCCGGAAATAACAGAAATCGAGGTCACATCGGAGAAAAACACTGCAGCAAACGAGTTAGGCAACAACAACCAAAATAACAGAGTGAGAGCCTATTTAGAAATATCTAATGTTTGGTTTCATCACGTGTTTGGTGTGTAAATACGTTAACCAGATCGAAATTTAAATTTAGATATAGTATAGTAAAGTGATCATAGTTCACGTTGGAAGCTTCCGGATTCGTTTGACACGAGTAATAATCAAAGTTCAACTCGCGATCAAGCATATACAGGGTGTCCTAACGTAAATTCCTGCCCAGAAATTTACCTGATGCATCCACGTTTTTCCTGTTATTTTCGAGCCTTTACCTTGTTTTTAGTTGAGACAAGATGATCCGAGCCTATTTCAGCTTCCAAATACCAAAATTCAGAAACCCCGAAGTGTCGAGGCAAAAACAGATGGTTAAAAGCCATGATTATTGTGGTTAATATTTTTAATTCCCTGAGTCTTGGATGTAAAAATTAATACAATCGTAGCTGTCGCTTTTGCAAGAGACGACATGGTGAACTTAAAAAGCATTAACAATAATGACAAATGGTATACAAATACGTCGTGTTCTTGTAACAAAGAAAATCAAGGAAAATACGCACACGTTCTCGTGAGGCGATCGCACGGCGACGCAACGAATCGATTTCTTTATTTTCTCTTTGTGATTTTCCACAAATTCGTCGGTTAACATTCACATCCACACAGCCATCGGCTCGAACATAAAATTACGAGCCATAAAAACCCGTTTGTTTAGAACATGAACGAAATTGATTAATTAGCTTGACCTAAATAAAAATTGAAATATCTATGCGAGCACTTGGTTGGCATTTCGGATCGCGTCCATAGCTCGGGTTTAACGTAAATATCATCGTAGGCAGGTCCGTCACGAGAATTTTTCATACGTATTTAAAAAATGGTGTGCGCTTAAGGCTACACGTCAGACGCGAAAACTTCACAGCACTAGATTAATATTATGAAATTCAGCATTTTTCGATAATTAAGGCAAAATACTACCTCAAATCTGCCATAAAATCGGCAGAAGCCGTTGCTTATCACTTGAAAAATTTCCAAATTGTCCGGTCCTGGCTAATTTTCAATTAGTTTTAAATGAGATTTTAGGCAAATAAATCTAAAATCAGTGACGGCTCCTCGAACGAGGCAAGGGAGCCTAGGACCGTATTCATAGTTGTTCCTTGAGGTCTCTTTAGTCCTTAATATATCTTTAAATCACACTTTTCGCTTCAAAGCCAAGTACGGAGGTCTTGAGAACACCTTATAAAGTGAAGAATATTTTGCGGTTATGTTCATTTTGTTTTTGTTTTAATATTTAATTGGAGATAATCAGTATTGGTAATCAGTTCGAAATTCCAGAAGGTAATGAAAATAATTGTATTTACATGGGAATAAAGTGCGAATAACCGTTACAATTACGAGTACGTCAAGCTTCAAAATTCTTCTCCAACGTTTTGGTAATGGATTATGATGATTTTGTTGAATTTGTAGACTTTGTAAACTTTGCGCAGTGGCATTATCGTAACCGATGAGGTTTATCCTAGGTGCGATTATTGCCAGAAGACGTTAAAGATTGACCCTCAGAACGAGGTCTATTTGGTTAGGCGTGCACCCCCCTCCTCGCGGGCTTCTGGCGGGCCAGCAATCAGTCTTGTCGTGATAGCCAGCAAGCCATAAGTTCTGGTCCACGGCTAAGAGGTGCTTATAGGGGGAGGCTGGTTAGTTTGGGTTAACCCGAGTCAGATCGGTTTTAAACCTGGATATTTGCCACTAAAAACAATAAGGTCATAATGGAATCTAAGAACATAGAGGTTAATAAACTTACGGAACCGGCAGAAAGAAAAAAAATGAATATGAACATATCAGCAGTTGGTAAACTTAGACCTAGGCTTACCATTTTTAATGTACCTGCAAATATTGGTAAGGATGATCTGGATGGGGTTATCAATGAACAGAACTTCAGAGACGGGGGAAACGTCGTGGTGACTCCTGTCTATAAGTTTGGACCGAGAGATAGACATTACACACACTGGTTAGTAGAAGTGGAGCCCGAATCTAGAAAAAGAAATTTGGCCAAAGGGATGTTGTTCTTGGAGTGGAACTCTTGCCATGCAGAAGACAGAATCCATGTTACTAGGTGTTTTAATTGTCAAGGATATGGTCATGTGGCGACCAAATGTCAGATGCAGGCCGTGTGTGGTTTGTGCGCTTTAGCTCCTGATTCAAGGAGCTGTCCGAACAAGGATAAATGCCTTTTGTGCGTAAGATCGGGTATTGCAGATAATAAACATAAGCTTAGAGATGCGAAATGTGCAGCCTATAAACGAAGGATGGAGGCCTTCGTAGCCAATATCGATTTCGGCATTAATGGATAAACAAGTCCTGGTTAAGTGCTTGCAGCAGTATTTACATCACAGTCTGGCGGCAACGGCATGTTGCATTAACTACGCAATTTCTGATAATTATGACTTGCTGCTAGTCCAGGACCCGTGACACTATATAGAAAGGAAACGAGTATGCGATCCCGAGCTCTTCCGGGGTTAGAACTATCGCCGATCAGAATGTTCCTTTTAAAACGTTTCAGATTTTAAAATATTTTTAGCACAGCAGCAAGTATGCGGCCCTGGCCTTGGTTGTGCTTGGGCAAGATAGCATTAGAGTCGGGAGTCTTTATTGGCCTCCAAGCATGGATATTTCTGACAATGGACAGCCGGATAATTTAAGAACACTTGCAAATAAAGGGGATATACCAATAGTACTAGGAATAGATACGAACACTCATCACACCGAGTGGTTCGATAGAGATATTGACCAGAGAGGGATGGATCTAGTTGAGATGCTAAATGAATTGGATTGGTACGTGCTTGCCACATTTCGTAGAGCTAAGGCTCGAGTAACATCGACGTTACAATGGGCGATCGTGGTACTGTGCAGCACGTGGTAGATTGGGAAGTATTAGAAGACACACTAGCGATCACAGGATGATCACCTTTTCTTAGTCCAGATGTGGAGAACAAAGCCATAAGTTCAGGCAGGTCAGGACGGAGATTAATACTGAAAGAGCATTAAACATGGCCATTTTAGCAATGGGCAGATTAGAACAGTTGCTGTGAAGGCCTACGATCGAACATGTGGACGAAAGAGTCAACGGTCTAACTGAAAAATTGAAGTTCATTATGGAAATGACGGTGCCCAAGAGAAGAGTTTATATGAATAGGCCTGTGTGGTGGAACGATGCTATCGATAGGGAGAAAATGATAACTCAAAGAGCTAGGAGAAAGTACCAAAGAGAGCCGGCTGGGCCGGATAGAGACAGATTAAGAAACACGTATTTGGAGAAGGCAAGACATTTAAAGGCCGAAAATAAGTCATGGGACGATTTCGTTAGCAATAATTTGAGTGAGGATTCATGGGGCCTCTCGTATGTAAGAATCATGTTTTATTTCTATCTAATTTAATTCCAGTCTTAATAAAATACAATAAGCGCATTATTATAAGCGATAAAATACGAGCAAAATGTATGGGGATACGGTATCGCACGTTTATATTATGAGCGAGCATGTCGCGCTGTTAAATCCCTTCATGCTCATTGCACAACTCAGATTCGGCCTTCGGAGTCAAGCTGTAGTATCTGGATAGAGCATGTCGCGCTGTTAAACCCCTTCACGCTCATTGCACAACTCAGATTCGACCTTCGGAGTCAAGCTCTAGTATCTGGAGAGAGCATGTCGCGCTGTTAAATCCCTTCATGCTCATTGCACGGCTCAGTACTAGTGGAAGTGAGAGACGTATTGCGAGTCAGCCCTTTACGTCTGGGTATGTGTGACGTATTGTGCGTCTAATCTCTTTACGTCCTTCAAGGGTGGTAACTAGGCAGGGGTCACGTCGCGCGTTTTATCCCCTCGTGACCATATTTCAAACTCCTAGTCACCATGTCTTGATGATGCGCAAATCAGGATAGTGTTAGAATACAATGTATTGTATTTGGTGATTGTTCGAATGGTTATTGAACTCTTTATTTCTGAATATAACAAAGTCAACGGACACTCACACACATGCCAGTACCTCGACCATCAGTCAATCCATCCTGACAATTAAGCAATAATATTTACGTAGTGTAGGCTTTTATTAAATTAGAATTAACATATTATTCATTTGTCTTCTTACTTGTGTAGTTGCACTTTTACAACTTTTTATCTTAGAGTTATCTCTTTCTCTCTCCCTCTTTCTCATCTTTTACACTTATAGGCTAGCGGCTGGCAAAAGCAAGAAGGTGCTGGATATCATACAGACCAGAAAAAGAAACGCTCAATTTACAACGGGCCTCGACGATACAGCTGAATTCATAATCACCGAGTATATTAAGGAAGACAATCTGGTTGAGGACGACGTGGAGCACGCTCTGTTGAGAATGGTTGCCAGGGGCTATGACTATGATGAACCAGTTAGGGAGATTAGTAGACTTACCACCGAGGAAGTAGAGCATTATTTTCTGAGGATTAACATAAGGAAGGCGCTAGGACCGAATGGGGGTGCTGGGCGTCGTTCTCTGAACAGTGGCGGTAGTTATTGCCGACTACGTTTGTAGAATTTTCAATGACTGCTTAATGCTGGCCAATTTTCCGAGAGCTTGGAAGTTAGGCTCTTTGATCACTATTCCTAAGCCGGATTAAGCAAGTTGAGGCCTATCACGCTTTGGCCGATTTTGGGCAAAACTTTAGAACATATCATGAGGAAGCAATACTTCGCAGTCAAGGACGAGAATGAATTTCATCACAGAGCACAGTATGGTTTCGTCAGCAGGAAGGGAACTGAGAATGCAGTTGCGGAGCTTCTGGGAAATATAGATAATGGCTATAAGTATAAAGCATCTATTTTTCTAAATATTGAAGGAGCATTTAATAACGTTTGGTGGCCTTCAGTCTTGAAGACCCTCAAGGAAAGAAAATTATCTAGATACCTGTTCGACCTAACGGTGAGTTATCTTAGCGATAGGCAGATAACATATAAAGCTGTCCCAGCGACGTTCAGGAAAGATTTGGAGAGGGGATGCCCACAGGGTTCCAAATTGGGCCCTAATCTGTGGAATTTGGTGGTGGATCAACTTTTGGAAAGCTGGAGATTCAGATGAATAGGGCACTGGAAAAGGTGAAGGAATGGGCGATTATCAATAAGTTAAATATATCACACGAAAAGTCGAAATACATGGTGTTTGGCAGGAAACTCATGAGGAACCCGTCCGTGAGGATTGGAATAGCCAGGATAACAAGGGCACAGCAGTTCAAGTACTTGGGAGTTATTCTTGATCAAAAACTTACTTTTCAGGCTCACATTAAATATATACGTGGCAAATCCAGGACTATTTTTCAGTGGCTCAGAAGAGCATTGGCTAGAGTTTTACAGCCTCCCCCCGTGGCTTTGAGGACCATTTTTGATGGAGCAATTATTCCGCTTTTTTACTATAATTCAGAGATTTTTAAGAGTAAGCTTCAGCATGTGAGAATAGGGAATGAGTTAAACTCAATTCGAGGATTGGTTGCCAGGGCCATCATTTTAGTCTATAGGACGGTGTCAGCATAGGCTGCGGTCGTATTAGCTAATATTCCGCCATTAGAACAAATGATGTACGAGCGAATAGATCACATTAGGTACAAGAGGGGCTTAGTGATCAATAGAGATGGTGTGGAAATTCAAGCTGAACCTAGACTTGGCAAGAAGTTATTTAAGGAAAGTGTTAGACACAGAACACTAACGATATGGCAAATAGAATGGAATGAAGCTTCCACTGGCAGATGGACATATCAGATATTATCTACTATATAGGGAAGGGGCAATATAGAATTTAAATTTAATGGTAAGATTATGCAGATACTAATAGGACATGGTCAATTTGCAGGTTAATACCGCAAGATCGGCAAACTGGGTACTGCAGCGTGTTTCGCATGTCAAGCTGAGGAAGACAATCCTGAACATAGACTGTGCCATTGCATCGACTACGTGGGCGATCCTGGGGGATGCTAGCCTACCTGGACCGGAAGAACTGGTGGAAGATTAACCGAAGTGGACCAACTGGACGTGCTAGGTGGATTCGTGCAGGACAGACTGATGGGTGCTCCCGTCTAGCTGTTTTTACCAAGGATGTAACTTTTATTTACGCTATCAAGCTTTGAAGTGTACTATGTACAGGATGTTCACCCATAATGTCCCCCCCCCCTTTAACTTTGTTAATTTTTAAGCTACAAAAAAAATAAAAAAACAAAATTGTAGGGTTTTTTATGTAGTTTTTGCGCACCTAAAGAAAAAAGCAAAAAATTGTATAGTATACAGGGTAGATAAAAAAGAACCATTTTTTTAAATCTAGCCCCCATTTTTTATTCGATTTTTCGATTCTACCTAAAATTCTAAGCATTTTTAATGTAACACACTATATGCCTTTTCCTAATACTTTAGGAGTTATTGACAGTTGAAGTCGCTATTTTTAATAATAATAATAATTCTTTTAATCATTTTTAAAACAGAAGTTACAAAAGCACTACTCGAAGCAATGAAGTCGAATTGAGGAAACTCACTATTTACACCTCAATGACTTCAGAAGCTAAAAAAAAGTTATATTCTTAGGTGGCTGTTGCCGTAAAAAAATAAAAGAACAAAACAAAATAGCGACTTCAACTGTCAATAACTCCTAAAGTATTAGGAATAGGCATATAGTGTGTTATATTAAAAATCCTTAGAATTTTATGGAAAATCGAAAAATCGAATAATAAATGGGGGCTAGATTTAAAAAAATGTTTCTTTTTGATCTACCCTGTATACTGCACATTTTTTTGTTTTTCCTTTTCGTGTGCAAAAACTACATTAAAAGCCCTACAATTTTGGTTTTTATTTTTTTTTGTAGCTTAAAAATTAACAAAGTTAAAGGGTGGGGGGGGACATTATGGGTGAACACCCTGTACACGTTTTTGTAAATTTTTGTGACAAAGACGGAACACGTTAGGACCCGTGCGCAAGGCTCAACGAGTAAGCAAACGTAACCCTGTAGCGAACTTCTTTTCTTTAGACAAATTGGAGGGTTTTTGGTACCTCCGACCGAGAAGGGTATTAGCCTTATCCACCTGCTCACTTTGAGTAGGTGGCCCTTGCTACATCGGAACCTGGTGTGGTTCGCTAGGAACTAGCTGTATAAATAAAGACTGACTTAAGAATAAGAAGGAGAAATTATATCAATTTTAGCCCCTTTAGGGCAAGGGTACTGGCGAGCCCCTTCAGGACTCGCTGGTGGGAGGATGGGGGGTCCCTTCCTCTTTCTTCTTCTTATAGACTTTGCAGAAGAAAATAATGCGCGAATTCCTAGAAGATATATTCGTGATGTAGAATATCCATTTACATTTTATGAGAATGAACATTTCAGAATGAGGTATAGGTTTTCGAAAAAGGCATTATTTTACCTTTGGCTAATAATTAGCTAACCAAGGAAACTAACAGTTTACTCAAATGGTCCTTAAAAAGGGCAAATAGGGAAAAGTTTTGGTGGAGTCTTGATATTTGGTTTTTATATGTTTATTTGGCAGATGTACACGAATTTTATTTTACTAGCTCCTCCACCCGAAGCTGTTGACCAGTAAATGGGCGATTGCTTATTTCGGCAATCACTCGGTCGTCAGAGCCTTGTTGGTTTAAGCAGAGTGCACCGGGTGATTGAATCACCACACGAGCAGGTAAGGTTGACATATTGTTAGGCACTTAAATGCGTAATTTTGGGAAATTTTTCAGTTTAACAACCATTGACGTTTTTGACCATTAAAATATTGCGCAATTGTTTGGTTTTTCCACAAAAAAGCCCCAAAGTTCGACTTTTGAGTAACTGAAATGTACAAATCATGACATTTTTGGCATCTGATGCAGGAGGATTGTTGCAATGTTGCCAAAGGTTGCACCTTTTCTTACGAGGTAAACAGACGCTAACCCAAATTCACGTATGCGCTACCAAGAAGGACTAACGTAAACTAACCGAAGCTAACACAAATTAATGTAAAAATAAATCACTTCTTTGGTTAATTGTTGTAAGCTTAGATAATTATTGGATATCAAAGAAATTCGCGATTTTTTATATTTCTATGCATTAAAAAAGTAAATTTGAGAGGAAAGAGATCGGTGGAAACAAGATTTTCTGCATATTTTTATAATTTTGGTTAATTTGCTTGGATTAACTTTCGCTTAGCTGAAATCAGTTATGTAAGAAATATTTGTTTATTTAGTATAGAGCAACCTTCCCAAAATACAAAATCATAAAAAAAATCTGCGGAAATGCATCATTTTCATTTTGTCAACTCTAGAATAACTGAAATCAGATAAATGAAAACATGTTTCTGTTTTACATTCTAAATATTTTTCTAAATATAATACCCCAAAAAATTTCAGGAAATAAGTCATTTTAATTTTTTTTGGAAACTATTGAAAAAAAGAAGCTTTTCTAAATAGAAATTCACGAAAATTTTTCTGCGAAAATGTATAATTTTTATTTTTCCAGTTATATGGAAATATATTTTTACGATCTACTATGAACTACAATACGAGTTACCTACGACCTTTAAATATAACCAATTAC
The DNA here is from genome assembly GCA_016904865.1 of Pissodes strobi. Taxonomy (NCBI): domain Eukaryota; kingdom Metazoa; phylum Arthropoda; class Insecta; order Coleoptera; family Curculionidae; genus Pissodes; species Pissodes strobi. The sequence continues at coordinate 10,674 of MU186643.1, read as the reverse complement.
GACCATTAAATATAACCAATGCTACTACCTAGTCCGAGCTACTCCGACCTAGTTACGACCTGTTCCAAACTACTTCGCGCGAATCTTATGTGCCCGGGGTGTGTCGGGTTAGTGTTCCAGTCCAGGAAGCACCGACCGACTCAACCCTTCCCCCTCTTTCTCTATGCTCATCATACCGGAACCGCTCGCGCATTACTTTAGTAGGATGGCTGTCCCTATTATCTTCTGGCTTCTTTTTCCTTGGTCTCTATTATTGTCCTTGTGGTTGTATATGCATTCTTCCAGGAGTCTTCCGATCTTACTAATCCAACCCTAAAATTCTCAGCATTAAATACTCTTCCAGTTCTTTCTTCAAACTCCGCTCTCGTTTCATCCCACTTTGGGCATTCAAAGAGTGTGTGTTCTGCATTGTCAAGTTCCCTGCAGTAGGTGCATCTGTCAGTTTCCAGCTTACCCCGCTCGTGTAGGTATTTACCAAAACAACCATGCCCGGACAACGCCTGCGTCAAAAAGTAATCCACGTCGCCATACGGTCTACTGACCCACGTCGAAATATCTGGGATTAGAAAATATGTCCATCGTCCTTTCGTGCTATTTTGCCATTTTTGCTGCCATCTGGATACAAGGTTTTCTCTGGCAGTTTGTTTTTGGTCTCCTTGGTATATTTACGCTCTTTCCCTTACGAGGAGGTCTATGGAGGCAACTCCCCCTATGACTCCGACAGCTTCAGCCGATATGGATCTGTAAGCACTAGTGACCCTAATTGACATAGTTCTTTGTAATCTAGCTAGGTCTCTCAGAAGCGTTGGAGTCTCCGTTACGCCATACCAAACTGGAACACCATACAGTATCTGCGACTGTACAACACTAGCTAGGATTCTCCTTTTTGCTGCTCGGAGTCCCCCAATGTTGGGCATTAGGCTAGAAAGGGCCCTCACCGTTTTTTCCACCTTCTGCACCGTTTGCTTAATGTGCTCCTTGAAAGTCATTTTCCTGTCCAGCCATACATCTAGATATTTAACTGAGTTTGAGGGCGTGACGATCGTTCCCTGTAGTTCGAAGAATATAGGGTCCATTTTTCTCTTCCTTGTAAGTAGAATTGCCTCAGTCTTCTCAGGCGCTAGCCTTAGCTGTTTTTTGTTTATCCATTTGGATATCTTTTGGAGGCCAATATTTGTTTTTTCCATGAGAATCTGCTCTTCTCTGCCTACTATGACCAAAGCCACGTCGTCCGCGAAACCAACCAGCGTCATGCCTTCCGCCATTTCCATTCTCAGCAGTTCATCGCAAAGGACGTTCCACAGCGTTGGGCCCAGTACTGATCCCTGAGGCACTCCGCTATTTACCTCCACGAACTTCACTTTGCCTTCCGCCTCCAAGATAAGTCCTCTCTCTGAGAGATAGCTCGCGATGAGTCTCAGTAAACTTTCATCGACTCCCCTGCTACTTAGTTCGTTAAGAATTATTTGCCATGACGCGCTATTAATAGTATATTATTTTATATGGAGGAAAAGTGATACTTTTCATGGCGCGCTCGTGTTTAACAGCCGAACGGAGTGAGGCTGGTAATAGAGAGCAAGCCATGAAAAGTAACTTTTCCTCCAAATAAAATATGCTGTTTTTTCTTCAAATGTCGACAAATTAATGCAAAAACATCTCTTTTTAATAGTAATAATATCTAATTCTTATTCAAGATAAATGGGTTCGCAAGGCGGCTTAGACCACGGTCGTAGGTGGCCTTGCCTAGAACGGTGTCGGTGAAATGTAACATCAAGCTATCAGTGGACACTGTCAACAATAATTATTTTTTAAGAATGCGTCTCCGATTGCGTTTTAATTCCGTATTGATAAGCAATTGTTGAGTAAGTTCGATTAAATAATAACCAATTTGTTCCTAAATTAGTGATTTTTAGAAATGCAGTCACAAATTGAGTGATAAATACAAATTGTAGTTTAATAAATCTTGAGTTGTTGACGCTTATTTTGTTGTCTGTTTGTATTGTATCTATGTTGCTATGGTAACACTTTTACCTCCGCCGGCGGAAAAGTGAAAAGTAAAGCTCCGGCGGAGGAAAAACGAAACTTCACGGCCGCCTACACAGTCGAGTAATGACGGATTTACTGACGTTTGAAGAAAAAAGCGTTTTTGACGTCGATTGTAACCACTGCACATATCCTTTTCTGGGGCCAGGGGTAGTCCGCTGCTTCACTAGCAATCCTGACTACTTCGTTGTTTGCATCCACCGTTTGTCTGCCTTCTCTGAAACCATACTGTCTGTCCGCCAGTTCTCCCGTGCGCTGAAGTTCAGCCTTGAGCCGTCCCAGAATAAGCTGCTCAAATAATTTGCCTTCCACATCCAGGAGACAAATAAGCCTATATGAGGCTGGGTTGTCTAGGGGCTTGTCCCCTTTCCTTAGAAGGATAAGTCTGGCCCGCTTCCACTGTTCAGGGAACTGTCCTCGAGCTGCCAGTTTGTTGTATATTTTAAGTACACCTTCGGGCTTAACCTTTGCCATCTCCTTCAGTATCTCTGGAGGAATACATCCTGGCCCCGGCGCCTTGTTTACTTTCAGCTTCCCCGCTGCTGCCTGTAGCTCCTCTATGTTAAAGCTTTGATGTACAGCGTCTTTGTCGCACATGAATTGCATCCTCTGGTGTATTGGAAACAGATGTTTTACCACTTCCTCCATACTTTCCATTGACATGTTTGGCCTCGGTGGGTAGCCTTCTATTCTCTTCATGACGATGTTGTATCCGTCACCCCAAATGTCGTTGTCAACGTCCCCACACAGTTCTTCCCAGCATGCTCCTTTTGTTGCCTTGATGGTATTCCTCAGCTTTTTTTGCAGTCTTTATATTCCTCGAAGAGATATTGATTCAGTGCAGGCAGATTCTTTCCTGCATTTCTGGTGTATGTTCTTCTTTTCCTTGTACACTCTTTGCGCAGTTCCGAAATTTCCTCGGTCCACCCATAAGCCGGCTTTCTTCTCCCGGTATTTCGTTTCTTTGGCATTGTTGCGTCACAAATTTTGGACAACACATTTGAGAAGTCTCTGGCGGTACACGCTACCCTCTCATCCGTCATTTCTGCTAACGTCTCCTTCTGTCGAGTTTCATCACTTGCCAGCCTGGGTTTCCGGTTTCCTCCTTCACGTACATTCTTCTTTTCTGCAACTTCAAAGACGATGTAGTTATGATCAGTCATTGATTCATTGTCGCTCACCTCCCATCGCCTGATATGGACGTCAGCCGTCGTCATGGTGAGGTCGATGATGGAGGTACAGTTTTGCCTCTGCAAACTAGGTTTGTCCCCTTTATTTATGCATATTAGGTCATTTGCAGCAATCCATTCCACCATTATACGGCCACGCTTATCGGTAAAGCTCATACTCCACTGCGGCGACTTGGCATTGAAGTCCCCGACTATAATGGTTTTCTCTTTGTGGCGTCGCACTAGTGTTCCAATTTCCAGGAGGATCTCCTCTAGGTCCTCTGTGTCTTGATTGGGTGACGCGTAGCAGCTGTACACCGTAAACGCATGGGTTGCAATGTATGTGAATCCCCGGCCTTGGCCTTGTCTCTTTATGGCTATGTCTCGGTCAACAACTTTGATGGCGGTGTCCAGGCGGTCATCATACGTCCAGTCTTTTCGCTTGGCAATAGCATTTCGATTTGGCTCAGAAATGAGCACCATGGCCGCCCCTATTTCCTGGGCCGTTGCTAAGGCCATATCTTGCGCTGGACGGCTCCGGTTAGTGCTCCGCGCTACCTACAACCTAGTCCAAGCTACTCTGAGCTACCTAAAACCTACTCCAAACTACCCTGAGATTTCATACGACCTTAGTTAGTTTCGTCTTGTTTTAGCAACTACGCACTTGCTTCGTGCATGCCTCAGCCATATCATTTTCATTAAGCGATTTTTCCACGTAAGCCTAGCCGAAATCATTTCGGTTAGCTTGGGTTAGATTGGTGTAACTTTAGTTACTTTCGGTTAGTTTCGTCTCGTTTAAGCCACTACGCACTTTCGCGAAGTACAAGCCATTCTTCACGCAAGCCTAGGCGAATAAATTTTGGTTAGTTTAACCTCGTTTAAGCCACTACGCACTTGCGTAACAACTTCTGTTAGCTTGGGTTTGCTTTGGTTAGTTTGGGTTAGCTTTAGTTAATTTGGGTTAGCTTTGGTTAGTTTAGGTTAGCTTTGGTTAGTTTCGATTAGCTTTGATTCGTTTCGTCTCGTTTAAACCACTTCGCGCAATCCTTTCTTCACGCAAGTTTTGCCAAAACAATTTCGGTTAGCTTGGGTTTGCTTTGGTTAGCTTTGGTTAGTTTAGGTTATCTTTGGTTAGTTTCGGTTAGCTTTGGTTAGTTTCGTCTCGTTTAAACCACTACGCACCTGCGTAGCTTTTCCTTTAGTAGTTAGATTGGGTTAGTTTCAGTTAGTTTCGGTTTGCTTCCGTTAGTTTGGGCTAGATTCGGTTAGATTTTTTTTAGCTTGGGTTGGTTTTGGTTAGCTTTGGTGAGTTTTATTTAGCTTGGGTAAGTTTTGGTTAGCTCGAGTTAGTTTCGGTTTGCTTCTATTAGTTTGGGTTAAGCCGATTTTCAGCCTGAAATGATTATTCAGGGGTAAATACCGCGGTTATCGTTTCGGTTGACAACTTTGACGCCGCCATCGTCAACTATATCATATAAATAATTTTCTCTTAAACCAAAAACGTTCAAAATTAGGTTTGGAATGATCTTACAAATTCCTCAATATGTCAGAATGCAAAAACGATTCGGCATCAATGTCATTATAATATTGTATTACAGCCTACTCAAAATTGGGCGATGTTGCCGTATCATTAACGGCCCTTTAATAAACTTCGAGTTACGGATTTTTAATAACAAAACGTCAAAAGCCAATCGAAGTTAAAAAAAATTACCTCTTTCATATAATTTTCTTCCAAAACACGTTATCTTAAAATTACCAATTTTTACCGATTTTTACACATTTTCCAATGTATTGAATCTAAAAATAATTTGGCAACAAACACTGTCATTATGCAAACATGCCATGAAGTGTTTTAAAAATCTAATAGATTCTTATATGGAAACATCCAAAACTATATCATAATGACGGATCGTTGTCTTCGAAATAAAAAATTCTTCAAAAGAATAATACAAAAAATGTCTGGTACTCAAAATGAATAATTTTATTTTAATCTCTGTAAGTTAGGCAACACTGTCAATATAATTGGCAAGTTTTTAGGAAAACTTCTGATGACGAATATCTTAAATCAAAACGTCAAAATTAGTACCGAGGTGATTTATGGTCGGCTTTGCTCTAAAAAGTTCTTCACACAGAAATTCAGGCCCGTATTTTAAATAACCAACCTGACAGTGATATTTTAACAATAATTATTTTCGCAAAAAATCGTTATTCCAATAATTAATAGAGCGTTATACTCCCTGGACAATAATAGGTTTGAACACGTCCATTTGAATGGATGTAGCGAAAAGCGATTTTTACCACATTTCTCAGAATTTGAAATGACATATCAGAACCGTAATATAATAACGCATACGGAAGGCATATATACGGAATACAGAATAAAATTCTTGCAAAATATTTCTCTCTGTATGCGCGAAAATGTGATACAAAAAATGTTGATGACGATTCTGCTTACGATCGTTTCCAATTTTGAACGGCAACGGCTTTGACCAAACGAGTAGAACAAAGACGGAGCGTGGCATTTAGGTTCGCGCGCGGCCTTCCATCATCCGAAATCATAAAATACTGTTCTTTGACCTATTGCGACATCGAGTGTAGTCACATATTTCAGATAAGTTTTGTGTATCATTTTAATTTCTTCCTTTATTGCCTAATAATATTAATACTATTATATATTTTTAATTCTTCATGTGCGCCGTTTCGCACATTCAGATTTTTCAAATGCTTCAATGTTGAATAAATTCGATATTGATCATTGATCCCGATTAGGTACTGTTCCTTAAATAATTTCTATTCTCGTGATTACAGTGTTGTACCAATAGGTTGAAGGTTGAAGTGAACTAGAGTGTTAACTTACTTACTACCCTCGTATAATATGCAGAATCAGGTACCATAACAGGAACAGGGAACAAAAGCCAGTGGCGTGCCCATAGGCAGGGGGTTCGGGGGTGCAAACTCCCCAAGGCTTAGAAATTTCAAACAAAAAAGTAACAAGAAAAATGCTGCTACGGAATACAGAAGATCAAATACGCCCAGTGTTGCCAATCATTTTATTTCCATTTATCTGAAATATTCCCACTTTTTTATTGAAAATACTAAAAATATATTTATTTTTATTAAAAAAAAATATATATTTTTCAAGCAAATATCGATGCACAAGGCAAACGACATAAAAAGTTCTAGGCTGTTTAAAATAAATTAATTATTAGAAATTTTACCGAAAAGCGCATCAGAACATCAGCGGTATTTTCGTTTAAAATTATAAAACCTGCCTGTGGCCTAATTCATATCATGGCCTAATTCATATCATTTATTAGATAAGAATAGTTAGTTATCATTTATTCGATAAGAATAGTTAAGAATAGTTAAATTCTAGATTTTTCTCCTCTCCTTCCATAGGCTTAAACTCCCCACCACCCGACAAAATTTCTGGGCACGCCACTGACAAAAGTATGACATGTAAAAGGCCTTTTACACGGTCATATCAGTTCAGTTTCAGTCTCAATCGAACTGTTCTGTTTTTCATATATGTAAAAAGATAAAAATTGAAAGGAGACACAAGCGTAGATTGAGAACTGACGGGATGGACAGACCTATTTTTGAATGAGACTGAATTGAGAACTGATATGATCGTGTAAAAGGCCTTTAAGAGTGCTTTCACATATTATTCTCAACGAGCTATTTCATCCCATACGAGTCGCGTTTTATATCGTAAAAAAATAATGCGTGCTTAAAACCGCACAATCTGCTGAAAGAGAAATATAACCCCCACCCCCCCCACCTCCGCGGATACCCAAACATTTTCGAAAAAATTGGAAAAATTTAAAAAACGTAAAAAGTTATTCGAACAGTTAATAAAAGTATTATAAAGCAAGATAAGAAGACAAAAAATAATAAAAAAGTTAGAAAAACGCGGTTTTTGGTGGAAAGAAAGGCGAAGGATTTCAGCTACGAGGTCGGGGATGTCAAAAATGAAAAGAAAAAATGCATTAGGAAAAATTTTTTTTGAAAAAGTGAGAAAAAATTGAAAAACTCAATAAAACGTTCGGAAAGGTAATGAAAGCTTATAAAACAAAATAGGAAAAGAAAAATAATAAAAAAATTAAATAAGTTCGGAGTTATTAAAAGTATTATAAAACCAATTAAAAAAAAATTATAAAAAAGCTATAAAAACGCGGTTTTCGGCGAAAAAAATTCAAAAAAAGGAAAAAATAGAAAAAAGTATTGAAATCGAGGGCAAAAGTTGAGAAAAAAAGCTTAAAAAAATTAAAACTCAATTCCTAATATTTCTTTTAGAAGTTTCACTTCAGTTGGTCAAGTTTTTGGGTATCCGGGGAGGTCGGGGAAGAGGGTGGGGGGTGGGGTTATAATTCCCTCCACCCCTGATGACCCCGTATCACGGGATCCATTATTCCTCCAGGATCCTCATTTTACCCCGGCTACATGTCCTGAAAATTTTAAACCTCTAGCTGTACTGGAACATGCTTAATCAAAGAGGGGTTTCACTTTTTCTGACTTTACCCTCGCCAAAGAAGTTTCACTTCAAAAAAATACAAAAAAAATCAGTGGCTCATATTTTTCTGGTCAATCATATTTTTGAAGTGCCCTCAAAGACGCCATTGAGCGTAATAATTTAAATCTAATGAAGACTAAACTCATTTCTCATTATTATAAAATAGCCCCGCCAAATTCAAATAAATCCGACCAAAGGCTTTCTAAGATATTCGAAGAAACGATTTATTTTGAAATAAAGATCATGCTACGTCAATGACATATTATATAATTTTTTTTTGTAAATCTTTCGTTTATTTAGATCAAAGTATTGTTTTTTTTTATACGAAAAATTGTTTGATGCATTAAAATTTTGATAACAAAATCAAAAAAAAACCTTAAATAAAATAAAATTTAAAATTTTTCGAAGAAGTTCTAGCTCTTTTGTATTATTTTTTTTATTCAGTATTTTGTTTTATAATACTATTAATAACTTTCCTATCAATTTTTTCTTTTACTTTTGTATTATTTCTTTTTTCTTATTTGGTTTTATTACGCTTTTATTAACTTTGCGAACAACTTTTTGTTTTATTTTCTATTTTTTTTTTCCATTTATATTACTTTTATACGACGGCGTCCTGGGGTCACACGAGAGAAAATATTTTAAAACAGCTCTGGGATAAAAAGTCAGAATTTTGAGATAAAAAGTCAGAATTCTGAGATAAAAAGTCACAATTTTGAGATAAAAAGTCAGAATTCTGACATAAAAAGTCAGAATTCTCAGATAAAAAGTCAAAATTCTCAGATAAAAAGTCAGAGTTCTGAGATAAAAAGTCAGAATTCTGAGATAAAAAGTTAGAATTCTGAGAAAAAAAGTCAGAATTCTTAGAAAAAAAATCACAATTCTGAGATAAAAAGTCAGAATTCTGACATAAAAAGTCAGGATTCTCAGATAAAAAGTCAGAATTCTCAGATAAAAAGTCAGAGTTCTGAGATAAAAAGTCAGAATTCTGAGATAAAAAGTCAGAATTCTGAGATAAAAAGTCAGAATTCTGACATAAAAAGTCAGAATTCTCAGATAAAAGTCAGAGTTCTTAGATAAAAAGTCAGAATTTTGAGATAAAAAAGTCAGAATTCTGAGATAAGAAGTCAGAATTCTGCGATAAAAAGTCATAATTCTGAGTTTGAAGGATTACGTAAGAAAAATCGTAATATCGATCCAGAATGCTAGTGTTAGCAACGTAGTCGTATTGGAGCGCATAAAACAAGGCTTAAAGTGTTGTTGGGTTGGGAGAAACCTTTAGTTATAGGTACATATAAAGCACTTACATTTCTCTTTATCTTTTTATCTCAGAATTCTGTCTTTTTATCTCAGAATTCTGATATTTTATCTCAGAATTGACTTTTTATCTCAGAACTGTTTTAAAATATATTCTCTGGTGTGACCCCAGGACGCCGTCGGACTTTTATTAACTTTCCAAATAGATTTTTACGTTTTTGTTTTAAAATTTTTTCTTATTTTCTCAAAAGCTTTTGTTTTTTTTTTTCATAAAGCATTTTTTTCTTCCCATTTTTGCTATCCCCGACCTTGTAGCTGAACTCCTTCGCCTTGTTTTCGCCGAAAACTGCGTTTTATTTTTATTAATTTTATTTTTCTTATTTCGTTTTTTAATACTTTATTAACTTTCCGAACAACTTTTTACGATTTTTTTTTAATTATTTCCCATTTTTTCGACAAATTTTGAGTATCCGGGGAGGGGGGACTGATGTTTTCTTCTCCCCTCTCTCCTAACCGATTCGAATTGGGGGGGGGGGGGGGGGGGGGGGTGGGAGTCCAGTTTTCGTCCAGGATCCTCATTTTATCCCGGCTACATGTCTTGAAAATTTCAACCCTCTAGCTATACTGGAACGTGCTTAATTAAACGCTCGGGCGGTTGACTTTGATAAGCGTTTCACTTTGATAACCGTTTTAACTTTGATAAGCGTTTCACTTTGATAAGCGTTTCATTTTTTATGACTTTACCCTCGCTAAAAAAGTTTCACTTCAAAAAGGTTTTTAGTCAGAGGAACTGCTGGAAGTGGCCACCTTCTGCCAAGATGCAGGAATCTATTATTCTTTATCAGGCTTGTTTCTAATTTCTTCAAAGCTATTGTCAAAAGTAATCTTATCGTGTGGGTCCAAAGGTCACAATTCAGTTAAAACTTCATACGTGGCAGATTTTTGGTAAAATCCGTCAAAGGAATGACATTTAATGAAAAATGTGACCCCTAGACCCGCACGATAAGACCGCTTTTGACTATATTGATAATTCTATTCCTTCCTGTGCCTTTTCCACCGGTGCTTTGTAGACAAGAGACTTTACATGTCCCCACAAGTAAAAATCCATAGGAAATAGATCAGGTGACCTAGGTGCCCACGGTTGATTTCCTGCTTCAACTGCCCTACAGATCAAGCGATTTGGGCATGTTTCTTTTAAGTATTCTCTAGCGGTTGCGCTGAAATGATGGGGAACTCCATCATGCATGACCCACATATTTCTTCGAACGTCTAATGGGCCATTGTTTAATAAAAGCGCAAGTTCATTTTCCAAAAAGTGTTGATAAAATGCAGCAGAAAAAAAAGCACTTTCAAGTAATCACTGGTACTGGAAATGTCTTTCGGAAATTGCGTGTGAATTTTCTAAAGATCAAATATAATTATTATTGAAGTTTGTTATAGAATTTTGAGAAAAGCTTGCCTCGTCTAAGAAAAGCCTGTAATTTAGAAACTGCGGATTTACAGCCATTTTTCTCAAAAACCACTGACACATATTAATGGTCTGGGGAAAGTCGCTTGGGAAATGAGCCTCGACCCTTTGCATATGATAGGGATACAGCGATATGGTCAAGCGAAATTCTCAAAATGAAACGTGAGTAGTATTAAGAGCGCTAGCAATAATTCAAGTGCTTGTTTCGAGATCTTCCCCCCCCC
>MU186642.1:34493-86530 GCA_016904865.1 Pissodes strobi | reverse complement strand
TCGCACCTAAAAGTAAACTTTCGCAGCTTGTAATGTAAATAACTATTCTTGATCACTTTCCATGTCACGAGATTTGAAGTTAGATACTTGTCAACAAACGGTCGAATTTTCATTACCGTAGCAACAATAAACTTGATGAATAATTTGATTTCAAAATGATGTTTTATAAATTTAATAACGTAAGAAATGCATTGATTTATACTTTGAATGGTGTTTGTAGAAAAAAATAGTGTATGATATATGTGCTAAAAGTGATTTTAATTTGTTCGAAGGGATGGGACACTCCGCCTTCGGCGTCGTGTCCCAAACTTCCTTTCTCACAAAATAAAACGTCACTTTTAGCACTTATATCATAAATAACTATTTTATCGGCTGGCACCGAAAATTCACAAAAAATAAATTCGTGATCAGATAATCGTGGCCCTGGCAAAGTGTCACTGTTTATTAACAGAAGGTCATTTGATATCAGTAAAAGATCAATAAGGGTACATGATCTGTCAGTAATTCGGGTTGGACTAGCAATTGTCTGAGACAGACCCACACTCTCCAACAATGAATTAAAATCTATCACATCATTTGAGAACAGGTTCATATAATCTATGTTAAAATCACCTCCACAACAAAGTTTATCACATAGAGGGGTTATCAATGTTAAAACATTATCAAAATTCATTATAAAGTCTGAATATTTATAGGAAGGCGGTCTGTAAACACTTCCAAAAATAAAACTGATTTTTTGGAAAAATAGCTTTACCCAAACTTGCTCAAAATGTTCATTTGTTGTGAATTCATTTTTAACCACTGTATACTTATAACAATTTTTAATATACAAACCTACACCACCACCCCTTCTTACCCTATCCTGCCTAACAAAATAATATCCCTCAATCTTAACATCATTGGTAGCCACACCTCTATCTAACCATGTCTCAGACACTCCAACGATGTCAAAACTTTGGGCTACTATAAACTGTTAAGATCGTCCAAACTAGGAACAAGAGAACGTATGTTTATATGCGCAAATTTAATATTACGATTAATCATTGTTTTTACAATCCATAACTAGAACACAAAAGTCATAATGTTTTAAACATTTTTGTTATGCTATTTAGACCTATAAAAACAAAATATGCTGATACTTTTAACCAATCAAAAGTCTATTACGATTTCGCAACAGCAGAAAAAGTAAAATAGATAAAAATTTTCAAAAAAAATAAGTTATGAAAATTCCAATTCCTAAAACAAGTTAAAGCAAATGTAGTATTACCATGCACGCTTCCGCCGCTCTGCCTACATTCACTTATATTAGTTTTTGCAAATCATTCTCATTTGTGATTTTAATCTTTCTGTTATTAAAAAAAATAAATATGTTACCTCGAATTGTCCATATCGCTGTATTGGAAATAAAATATCTAAGAATGGTCAAAACCTGTCAAAACATATGCAAACTTATTTTTTATTAGTTCGTTAATATCTAACACAAAAAACCTTCAAAATAATTATATGTAAAAAAAATAGGTCCGAAAACGTTTTTTTTTTTTTTTTCGTTTTTTTCTCTAAACTAGATTTTTCGACTTACTGCGCTCTTCTTTTGGAAGACAGTGTTCTACCAAAAATAACACATCAGAGATGCCTAGTTTTTACGATTTTAGTGGGAAAACAGTTCTTTTACTTTACTTGATAATACGGTCCGTGATGTATTTTTTTACATAAAGCCTTGATTTTTATTATATGTATTTTTTTCCGAAAAATGTATCTTTGCACAGTAATACACAACTAGCAAAAGTTAACCCAGCGAAAATTTATCGTGCTGGAGCAAGTCAAATTCTTTCACTTTGGTAATTTAATTCCACAACTTTAATTCCTGCTAATTAATGTAAACATGAATGAGAATTAGAGAACTGAAGTTAAAATAAGAACAACTTTTAACGATATATTTATTTTGACAACTACTGTTCTGCATATATTTTGAATTATTTTTGAAAACTAACTAACCATCAGATGTATAAAAATAATGAACTTAAAACATTTAGAAAAAAAAAAACAGCAAGTTGGATGCCCTAACTTTTACAAAATATTTGCAGGTACAGCTTACCTCAAAGGCCTTTGATCGACTTGATCACTCGATACTCCTGAGGAAGCTGGCTGCTTTTGGATTCGATCAAAAACTATGCAATTTTATCTCCTCATATCTTTCAAACCGCCAGTTTTATGTTGAGCATAGAAGACATAGATCCTTCTCTTTCGAGGCTACCAGTGGAGCTCCGCAGGGTAGCAACCTAGCCCCCCTCCTATTTTCGTTGTTTATTAATGACATAACTGAGATATTTAACAGCAACGTCCTTCTCTTCGCTGATGACCTTAAACTTTTCTCAACCATCCACTCTCTGGAGGACTGTTTGAGGCTCCAGAAAGACCTTGGCAGCCTGAATCAATGGTGCACGGATAACATGCTCCCCCTTAACGTCGACAAATGCAAAATCATGACTTTCTCTTTGAAAAAGAATCCCATTCTATTTCAGTATAGTATAATGTCGTCAGTCTTGGAACGAGTTGAGAGCTTTAGAGACCTTGGCGTATACTTTGATCCGCGACTCTCTTTCAATACACATATTCAAAAAACAAGAGAAGCATCCATAGCGATGCTGGGATTTGTGATTCGAATGTGCAAGCCTTTCGAAAGTATCCAGTCACTCAGAGTATTGTACCATTCGTATGTACGGTCCAAGCTGGAATATGCATCCTTAATATGGAGCCCTTTCTATCAAGAATACATTAACGCTATTGAGAGCGTTCAGAGAAGGTTTTTGAAATATCTCGCTTTTAAAACGGATGGTACTTACCCTGCTCGTGGTATCGATCGTACATTGTTGCTTGGTGGATTTGGATTTCCGTCACTTGCCCAAAGGCGAAACTATGTCTGTTTATTATTTTTATTTAAAATAGTTAGGGGTTTGGTGGACTCCGATTATCTGCGGAGTTGTTTATTTTTCCGTGTTCCTCCTATTGTTACAAGATCCAGGACCTTATTCTACCTGCCATCAGCATCAAATAATCTAATGCTAAGAGAACCCATATATAAAATGTGTGCCCAGTACAACAATATTGTTGCCAACCTCGATATTTTTCATATGTCATTGAGTCAGTTCTCGTATCAACTTAAAAAACTTATTTTTATATAATTTGTGATTTGAATTTGTATTATACAATTTATTATAACTATGAACTAACACAATGTGTTAATTATTGTTACCTATTCACTAATTTGTATTTTTCACTTATATTTGTACATTATTGTCTTATAAATGGATTTCCTGTTAGACAGAAATGCTTAAATAAATAAATAAATAAATTTCTCGACCCTACGATTTTTTCTTCCTAATTCGATGTTTTTTCTCTAATTTCGTGGAAGGCAAATTGATTGAAACGGATGCATTTTGCTTTAATGCAGTCATAGGAGACTCTACTTTTTGTATTGTGTTAATAATACTACCCTTCTAGGGGATCTGTGAGTGAGTCCCTAATCAGTGCTCGACACTACCAAGTTATTGGGATATTCGTACTGCACTAGGTAAGCCTTTTCTGGAATTAATTATTTTTGTTGCTTGAGAAACACATGGACGCCATGACGCTAAGGGTTATTTTTCATTATTTCTAAAGGCTTTCCGAGCTCATCTTACAAGTCCGAGGCCGCTGATTCCAGCAAACCTCCGACTCAAAAAAGGTAATTATTGCTAAAGTTCTTTTTGTCTAATTTAATGATTTAATTGCCCCTATCTGTGTTAACCTTTTTTTACATTGACCACCATTTGCATTGCATTCCATGAGATATTTTACCTACTTCCTTTTATCATATCTAAATTTATATTTTAATGTGACTTTAGTTTTGATCATATAATGAAGTTTATATTATTTAGGGGTGATTCATACCTATTTCTTTTTTTTATATTCAAGTTGTTTGTACCTTTTGTATTTCTTTTATTTGCTGATGGTCATTGGAAATCCATTAATAATTTTTTAGGGGACTTGTTTTATATAGAAAATATACTTATGCAAGGCGTTTTTTATTGAAGTAAGGGGCTTTGTCTAATTAGTATTGGGTTATTACAGGGTTTTATCACCGGGTTACCCCGTGTGTAGGTTTTTATTTTTTTTTTATGGCAAAGGCACACACACTAAAGGGAGATCCTATGGCGCTCGACGAGCGGTGTATGTGTGAAGATGTTGATTGGCACGGTTCTTGAATATTTGTAGGTTGCAATTAGTGGGAAACAGATGTCCTGGAAGTGAGTTCCACAGTGATGCAGTGCGCCAGACAAAGGAGTTCTGGTAAAGCGATGTTCTAGGTGTTTCTAGTTGTATGACGAACTGGTGCGCTCCTGCCGTCTGTCGGGACTGTCTGACAGGAGTTGCCAGGGGCGGGATTATGCGGGCCAAATCCTGGGAATATCTGCCGTGAAAGTATCTGTAAAAGAGAGACATCTCGGCCACATGTCTGCGATGTTCCAGACTATCCAGATTTCGGGTCAACTCCGGATCGCCGACGAGACGCACAGCCCTCTTCTGAATGGAATCCAGCAGCTTTAGGGTATGCTTTGGTGCGGCACCCCAGATATGTGAGCAATATTCTAAGCACGGTCTTATTTGCGCTTTGTACAGCAAGAGCAACTGCTGCGGTGTATAGAGTTTTTTGTTGCGAAATAGCGCACCAAGCTTCTGGGAGGCTGAGTTTGCGATGTTGGCAACATGGTCATGCCATGACATATTGCTGTTGACCGAGACACCCAGCAGCCCGATTGACGAGGATGAAGGAATGGTCGATCCTGCCATAATGATGTCAGAGCCCGCTGTATTGGCCTTCTTAGTAAACGTTGCTGCTTGGGTCTTTGCTGCATTGAATTGGACCAAATTTCGGTCGCCCCAAGTTTGAACTTTCTCCAGGTCTTGATTAATTGCTGTAATATGCTCCTGTCTGCGGTGATGAGTCTCAGTCGCTGGTAAGGGTTTTTCTGATCTAAAGTGGGAGACAAGGGTACTGTCATCTGCAAAACTGTAAACAGGATTATTCGTTCCGATCAGCAGGTCATTAATATAGATGAGGAACAGAGTTGGTGAAAGTATTGCGCCCTTAGGCACGCCGGCGTTGATGGTGAATGTGTCCGAGATGTGTCCATCGACTGCAACGTGTAGGGATCGGTTCTTAAGGTAACTGGCCAGCTGCAGAGAGAGGCGGGCAGTCCCAAGGACGGCAGTTTGTTGAGCAGTCCGTCATGCCAAACTCTGTCGAATGCCTTTGAAATATCCAACGCAATCGCTCGAGACTCTCCGTAGTTTTCAATTGCCCTACTCCATATATGAGTGACATAGGCCAAGGTGTAAGGCATACAGTACCGAGTTAAAAATATAACTGGTCTCAGTGCAATCTTCATATTGTACCATTATTATTAATTACTTAACAGTCTTTTGATATTCCTTCGCCTGTTAGATTCAACAATTTCATAAACTTTTTCTAAAATATTCATTCATATAAATAAAATTCTTGTCGCCTTTAAATTGCAAAAAATTCACTGTAAGATTGTTGCTGTTGAAAAAAAACCTAGAAGCCAATAAATTGATCCGTAAATTTAGATTATGTTTTCTTGGTTAAGATTGAGTTTCCCGTTTAGCTGGCAAGAACTAGTGGCGCTCTTGAACTTCACTCCCGGAGCCGGGTATTGCAAACACGACTCTCCGGTGTTAGGTTTGTATTAATTAAAATCTTTACTTGCTTACCATTTAACTTTAATAAGAAAAACGTGTTGCAAATTTCTTCTAGATACCCTATAAGGGTAGTATTAACACAATACAAAAAGTCGAGTCCCCTATGATTGCACTAAAGCAAAATGCTTCCTTTAACACCGATGGGTATTTCTAGAAAAACCCTGCATCAGTTTCATCCAATTTGCCTTCTACGAAATTAGAGAAAAAACACCGAATCAGGAAGAAAAAAATCGTAGGGCCGAGAAATGCCTAACGATTTTAACGATTCGATTCGAAGAATAATTCTAAGATAATAAACGACTTCTTCTTCAGCCTTCATTCATCCAATGTTGGACATAGGCCTCCTCCAGTTCTTTCCATGTTTTTCTATTTTTGGCTGTTCTCATCCATTTCTTTCCGGCTACAGTCACTACATCGTCTATCCATCTCTTCGTTGGTCTTCCTACGTTCCTCCTTGTTCCTCGAGGTCTCCAAAAAGTTACTCTGTATGACCACTTATCCGTATTCTGTCTCGATACGTGTGCCACCCATTGCCATGGCTCGTTGAGTCACTCTGAGTTGTTCTGCCACCTTATTTGTTATTGCCATAGTTTCTAGACCGTAAGTTGCCACTGGTAGTATGCCACTGTCGTACGTTTTGCGTTTTAAGAAGCATGTAAAAATCCATAAATTTTATTAACTGTGTAATAAATATTTTTGTACAATTACTTGTTTAATAATACATTTTTGAAAACTATGTTACTTCAGTCCATCAATTACTTTTCAAACTACCAATATTAAAATTTGCCTGAGAAAATGTTTTATCTATTTTTTTCTGAGTTTTCGAAAAGTACGTCTCAGAGTCGTCACGTCTGTTACAACGCCATAAATATCTCACATCTGTAGTTACGGGTTAAATGTATTGGGATATTCTCGTCCTTAAAGATAAAGCTGAGTTTGCCAAAAGCTGCCCACGTTAAATGTATCATTCTCTTAATTTCTAAAATTTGATTTTCTTTTCCATTTTTAATTATATGTCCCAAATATATATAATGCTCTACCCTTTCTATGATGGTGTTGTCTATAATAATATAATAATTGGCTGTTGCTTATTGTTTTTGTTTTGTCAAGCTTCATCTTTAACCCTATTTCCTTTGATATTTCGTTTAGGTCTTGCAGCATTAATTTTAATTCTTGAATGACTGTGCTTATCAGGACTATGTCATACGCGAATCTTAAATGGCTTAGGTACGTTCCATCGATCTTTGGTCCCTCTCTGTCCCAAGCTAGTTTGTTGAACACATTTTCCCACGCCAAGATGAATAGCTTAGGCGAAATTTTATCCCCCTGTCTCACGCCCTTGCTAAGGCTTATCTTTTCGGTTACTTGGTCTTCGTCTATTTTTACGTATAGAGTAGCTCCGTCATATATATTCTTAATGAGGGCAGAGTATCTAGAATCAATTCTAGCGTCGTGTAGACCTGTCAAGAAAGCCCATTTTTCGACACTGTCAAAGGTTTTATGGTAATCTACGAAAGCTAGGTGCAACGGTATATTGTATTCTGTTGTTTTTTTCAACTACCGTCCGGATTGTTTGTAAGTGTTCGATGGTGCCCTTACGGAATCCCGCCTGTTCTGCTGGTTGGTATGCATCCAACTTCGCTGGCAATCGATTTGTTAATATTCTAGTTAGTAACTTATAAAAGTGTGACAGCAGGCTTATGGGTCTGTAATTTTCTATATTTGCTATGTCCCCCTTTTTATGGAGCAGAATGACTTCAGCATTTTTCTAAGGTTTCGGTATTTGTTCTTCCAATAGACCTTTATTCAGCAGTAGTCCTATCGCCTCTTCTAGAGTGCTTCCCCCCATTTTTAGTATCTCTGTGGTAATTTTGTCTTCTTCGGGAGCTTTCCTATTCTTCATTTGTTTGAGAGCGACTCTAGTTTCGGACTGCATTATTTCAGGAATATCTTCGGAGCCTCTATTTAGGATGTGTTTGAAGTTACTTCTACGGTTTGGAATGGTGGACTTGTAGAGTGTCGCATACAATGTTTGGATTTCTTTAATAATTTTCTCCTTGTGTGATATTAACATTCCACCCTCGATAAACGACTCTCGTTTATTATGGTTGTAAAACCGAGGCGGAAGCCACAACTAATGAGCTAAAATTAAAGTTGTCAAGAAATTCTAGGAAATATTCCTAAAGGAAATAATAAACCTTTAAAAATTCAAATCGAAAGCAACAATTATGGGAAGATATCCCATTCCTATTAATCGAAACTACCAACCGAATATTACAAAAATTGCAGCCTGTCGCAAGAAGTTACCAGTCGGTGGCGGTGATTTGAATTAAAGCAAATCAGGGTCCTCAAAAAGTTATGAAATATTTAATCCGAAAGTAGAATATGAATTTGACGGATCTAATGAGGGTTTACAGTAGGCTTTATTAACCCAATTCTTAAAAATACAGAACGGTCAGCAAACATAATTAATGTAATATAAATAAGAAAAGTTATTCTAGTGACATAATATCTTATTTTAGTGGTTTAATCAAACCTAAGCGAGCCACAGATCATCAACTAAAATAAATATAGACACAAAGTGCCTTAGGGCAACATGAGAGAAAGGGATGATCAAAACAGCTAGTTAAGGCTAGAAGAGTGTTATAACAGCTAGTGCATATATATTATTAACCGTATGTAGAGTAAAAGTAATTTACATTAATAAATGCGGCAACCTTAAGCTTATTGACAACAAATCCAACCAATAAATTTAAAATTAATTAACCGAAGGGGTTAACACTCAATAATTCTTACCACAAAATATAGCATCTTTCGTTGCTAAATGCAGCGTATAAAATGTAATTTAAAATATTTTATAATGGCAGAATCAGACTGTTACAAGGTTGTGAATTTTGAGTCAAAATTAAATGACAAAGAAGAACTGCGAATACTATTAAATTAAATTAGAAGCTTAAGTCAAAATCAGTTTTATCATGCGGAAATCACCAACAAAGCTGATACCTACTATAATTTTATTTAAATTCCACATGAAGTTGGAATTGAAAATCGCACGAATGTATTTTAGAAGAATTTACAAATTTTGGAGTGTTGGAATGTATTAAATAGAGTGTTTTATATAAAACTGCCAATTATTTTTTTTGCCAACAAGTTCAGATATTCTCCATCTTCTATTCGTAAAATTTCACAAATTACTCGTTCTCAGTCAGTTTTATCATTCACTAGTGATGGTGATTACAATACTGAGAATAGCAGGTTATGTAATATTAAAGCACCATCACAAGGCAATGATGCAGTAACTAAGAATTATGTTAATAATTCTACAGCTGACAAGCATCGCGATAGTACGAGAAGCTTAATCGAAAATAGTTATACTTTATTTCGATTAGGCACGCGAAGCAATTCAGTTATAGAGTCAACATAATTCTAAGTTAATGCATCATTGCCTTCTGTAGGCAGTTTAAAATTACGTAACTTGCAATTCTCAATAGTACTATCACCATCACTAGTGAAAGATAAAACAGACTGCGAACGAGTAATTTGTGAAGGTTTACGAACAGAAGATGGAGAATGTCTGAACTTCTAAATAGTCTAAATACTTACCTCAAACTCTTCCTTCATAGGGGCCATTTTTACAATTTCAGTCTTAGTCTCATTTTTGTCCAAGTGTTTATTAGAGTCTTTTTTTAGAATTCCTTTTTTCCTTTTAATAGTGTCAGTCTCTTCTTCTTTTTGGGTATATTGGCTACTTTTGGAAGCGCTAGAGCTACTTCTTCCGTCGCTCTCCACGCAAGGAGGGTGGGCAGATTGGTATGCGGGGTTTTTATAACTGTAAACAAAATATATTATTATAATGATTTGATACGTTCTGTGAATATTGTTGTACATGCGTATTCCGCGACTAGATCTTATCTGGTGCTGAAGCCAAATAAGTTTCGAGGATCTTATTAATTACCTCAACTGAAAATAAAATGCATTTCGGTGCATCTTTTCGTTGTGCCCTAGTTAACTGTGGGATTTTGCGCATTGCTAGTAGTTAGAGCCATATTTAGGAAAAGCTACTAAATTATGATATTTAAATATAACAATAATAACATAACGTTAACCTCTTAAAACGGAGACACTCTTAAAGTATTTCAAGGTGGCCTTGTGGCGCCTCTTCTTTTTGTTATGTCTCTCAGTTATCTACCTATGTGCTGATCTCATCCTGACTTGATTTCCACCTAGGCTAACGCTAGGAATACAATTACTGTTAAACACAGATATTATATGGAATATAATATAATGTCTTAGGTCTGCTAAATCAGCAATTCGATTAAATGGTGGTTTCTAATAAAACAGTAAAAACAGAAGTAAAATTCATACCGCCGCGCCCTTATTTACATGGTTATATTTTAATCATTACCAAACCATTTTTTAAAGTTCTTCTTTATAATAAAAACGTAATTTTTGTTAAAGTAAAGCAAAAATAATTAAATTGTTTTCTAAACCGAATGGATCTTTTTGATTTTATTTGGATTTGAGGGTTATATAAATGTACAGTTCTGTTCATAAAAAAGTGGGACAGCGTTTATACATTGTAAAGCTGCCTGTGGTGTTCCAGATTTAAAAATAAAGTGGTACAGATTTGGCATTTAGCAGATTTCCGCCATAAATTAAAAAAAAGGCGTTTTTACAATCTCAGAAAATTCTTATTTAAATAATTATCAATAAATTAATAGTGTATTTAAAAAAACCTTAACAGTAAACAACAACAAAATATTTTAAATAAAAATAATAATGTATAACAAACACTTTCTAATTAGTACTTAGTCATTGCACCATTTTTTCCTATAGCATCATTTAGCTAGGTAGGTATTGAGAAATACAAGTTTTTAATTAAGTTTGGGGTTGTTTCGGTTAGTTCCTCCCAGGTTTCTACTATTTTAGAATAAGTGCATCTCTATTTTGCGGCCTAAATTGTGAATCATACATTCTTTTAGTCATTAAACCCCATATATTTTCTATTATATTAAAATCGGGGCTTTTCGCGGGCCATAATAGGGTCTCTATATTATTCTGTTGGACCCACTCTCTGATTATTGCACCGTTATGCACGGCACATTTATCATGTTGAAATGTAAAATCATAGTTCGGAAAATGTTCTAAAACACTGGGTAGCATAATATTTTCTAATATATTCCTATAGTTGACCGCATTGAATCTTTCCTCCATAATCCAACACACCCCAAGTCCTTGGTAGCTGATCCAAGCCCATATATTGACTGAAAATCGTCCTGATCGATCGAAATTATTAATATAGGATTCTTCAAACCTAGTTCCACGTGGTCTGTAAACCCTTACGTGACCGTTAAATGTTGACTGAAAAAGTTTTTTATCAGAAAATACGACTTTATCCCAATTTTCACGCAATGTATTGTTTAATGACCTATTTCTGCTATTAACGTATTCTCAAAACTCATTGAAACTGTAATAAAAAAAAAATCATTCATAGATAAATATGTGGGAAAGGATGTGTACCAGTAACCAAGTCTCGCTGAACGACATCATGGGGAAGTTGCTGTACATAGAATCTCAGCACGCTATACTCCTTACAAAATATGAGGATCAAATTAAAATAAACATCGAACTCAGATTGGAGATTGCTGATATAAGACGCCAACTTTCTGCTAATTGCGGCGCTGATGGCCCTTCATCGAACTCTCAAGCTCGGGAGAGTGGTATATTCGGGAAAGTGCTGCAGAGGCAGGCTCGTATGAACAACTTAATGATATTTAATCTGCGTCTGGAAGAGGGAGCTCTTGAGTTCGACCAGATTTCCTCGCTGCTGTATGACGGGGCCTCTCGTCGGATCGTGGCTGCTGATGTTTCCAGGGTCGGTAGACCAAATCGTAACGGTCACAAGCCTCTGAAAGTGACCCTCTCTAGCTCGGGCGACATGTCGGCTGTGTTGAGGAGTAGGATAAAGTTTATCGACGCCCATCAGATCTACATCGAGGCTGACCTATCTCCAGGTCAGCTGAAACAACTTCAGGATACGAAAGATGAACTGGTTCGCCATACAAACGGGGAGGAAAATCTCATTTTGAGGTATGTTAATGGTATACCAACAATAACTGCAAAAAAAACGGGATCCCTTACTATCTCAACTAACGACTTAACCTGCTGCTATCAGAATGTCAGGGGTCTACGTACTAAGACCCATAGATTTTACAGTTGCGTGGTCTCCTCAGATTACGACGTCATTGCTGTCACCGAGTCCTGGCTCCAGCCGAATATCCTGGACTAAAAACTTTTTCCAAACACATATATCATATACCGCTCTGATAGAAGAACAGACCGAACGGACGAATCTAGGGGAAGGGGAGTCATGCTCGGTCAGTTCTGAACTACTGGATCTTTCAAATATCAGTAACACTGTGCCAAATATAGACTTCTAAGGTTGTAAGCTTATTTTAAATTATTTTGTATTTTACGTGTTTATTATATACATCCCTCCCTCTGCCACCAGCGCCGACGCCGAAACTTTTTTTGACGTCCTCTCTTCACCAGACATAATGCTTTCTAAAAACTTAATTTTTCTGGGCGATTTCAACATTCCCTCCTTTTCATTCACTGTTCCTTTTTGGTACCAGGCACAAAGGTTTACTAAACCTCAGCGAGTTCCTCAGCCTTAAACAGTATAATACTGTCCCAAATTTAAACAATCGTTACCTTGACCTTGTATTCGCCAACTTTGTGGTTAATGTAGCTCATAATGATGTGCCTCTGGTCGATGAAGATCCACATCATCCTGCTCTGTCTCTCGATTTTCAAGCGGTACTTCCTCATGCCGTCAACTTTCCTGTAAACAACGCTCAACCACCCCGCTTCAACTTTCGTAAAGCTGATTATCCCAGGTTATATGCATCGTTATTACACACTGACTGGTCTCGCGTTCTTGAATCTCCTGATGTTGTCAGCGCATGTCAATCTTTCTATGAGATTCTTAATAATTGCTTTGCTGCCTGTGCACCTCTTAAGCAACCCAGAAAAGGCGTTTTCCGTCTTGGTTTTCAAGAGAATTGATTGACAACATCTTCAGAAAAGAAAGACTACGTCGTCAGCTTCAGACGCGCGACTCTGCCTTCTACCAGACAAAGTATTGTTCTTTGCGTAGGCTAATTAAATCACTAACTCAGGGGGGCTATAAGGACTTCATTGGGACTGCTGAGCAAAATATAAACAACAACCCCTCCAATTTTTGGTCTCTCGTTCAAAGTAAAAAAGGTTCAGTCTCGCATCCCAGCCACCATGCACTACGCAAATAAGCCCGTCCATGGGCCTCATAATATCGTGTCTGCCTTTTTTGGAAGTGTCTGTGGGCGACCCGAGCACGTGGATTTGTGCGCTCAAACGGAACACTGTGAGCTCATTGACATTCCCACAGTCACTTCCGAGGAAGAAGAGTCGGCTTGCAGAATGCTGCAAAATAAATCAACATATGGGCCGGACGGAATTCCCAGCTTTTTGGTGAGAGGCTGTTCCTCAGTCATGAGTGCTCCTCTTTGTCATATCTTCAACTTGATCTTAGGCACTGATTTGTTTCCGGTGGTTTGGAAGATTGCCAGGGTTTGCCCTATTCTCAAAAAGGCGATCCATCTCTAGTAGAAAATTATCGTTGCATTTTCATATTATGCAACTTCTCCAAGACACTACAGATTGTCTTACAGAAATACCTATTCTTCTAAATATGTAACAGATTGTCAGTTCATCAACACGGCTTTTTTTTCCAGAATGACTAATCTCTGCTCTTTCTCCTCTAATGTCTGCGACGCCCTTAACCGCAGAAGTCAAGTGGATGTCATTTACACAGACTTTTGCAAAGCTTTTTACCAAATTGATCATCACATTTTACTGCGGAAGGCATCTGACCAGTTCGGTTTCTCCAATAAACTTATCTTATCGCTTCAATCGTCGTCAACTTGTCGAAATCGAGGGTTTTACATCGGAACCTTTTGCAACGACGTCAGGTGTCCCCCAGAGGTCCAACCTGGGCCCACTGCTGTTCAACATATTCATCAACGATCTGGTCTCTCTGATGGACTGCAGCTCTCTCGCCTATGCTGACGATCTGAAAATTTTCCACCGCATCGATGCATTCGAGGACCACGTGTCTCTTCAAGCCAGTATTGATACGGTCAGTAGGTGGTGTGTGGCTAACAGACTTCGCTTAAACATCTCCAAGTGCAATGTTGTTTCCTACTCTCGATCTAAAAATGCAAGTCTTTTTAATTATTACACCGTAAATGATTCCACCTTGACTAGGCGCACTACGGTGAGGGATCTAGGTGTCGTTTTCGATGAGAAATTCTGTTTCATCAATCATATCGAGCAGATGGTGGCTAACGCTTCTAGAGCTTTGGGTTTTATACTGAGAACTTGCAAACACTTTTCAAACGTATCCACCCTTAAGCTCTTGTATTACTCCTTCGTCAGATCAAAGTTGGACTACGGTTCCATTGTTTGGTTCCCTATATACAACTGCCACACTTACTCGGTCGAGTCAGTTCAGTGGCGGAGGTTTGCAGAGTTGCCTTTGGCGGTTCGTCGCGACTCTCAGTCACTATCATTTCTCCATAAGCTTCTTTCCTCTGAAATCGACTGTCCATTTCTGTTGGAGCACCTATCTTTTCACGTACCCCGCAATGGTGCCAGACATCAACCTACTTTTTCGCTTGAATTTGCGAGGTCAAATATCATATCCCAAAGTCCCATTTACAAAATGTGCCACAATTTTAATCGCATTTCCGCTTTTTGCGACATAAACTGCGACAGCTTACCAACTGTTTTGAAGTACCTGCGAGAGGCGTCTGGTTACTCCCGTTAGTTTATTAGTGTTATGTATACCAATGTGTATTATATATATATTTCTTTTTTTTATATTTACATATATACATCTATTTGTTATGTGCTTGTATGATTAGTAGGCAATAGTATGTCATTTGTAGGATTTTACTTCCTCTTGTCATATTCATACTTATTTGAATTTCCTGTAATTGGGCCTTTGGGCCTGTTGGAAATATATGGCTATTTATTTATTAGTATAGTTTTATAAAAAAACAGTAATACATTCAGTGCTACAATGGACTTTATAGATAAAATAGCAACATTTCTGGACAATGGAAAAATTGTTGTTGCCGTGTTTGTAGACCTTAGTAAGGGTTTTGATCTTGTTAGTTTTGACATTTTATTGGACAAGCTTAATAATATGGGATTTAGGGGGACTTACATAGTTTAATAAAATCATATTTGATAGGTAGGCAGCATTATGTTAGGACTGGTAATACCGAGAGCTCATTCACATCAAATTTCAGCGGAGTACCCCAAGGGTCAGTCCTGGGGCCACTTTTATACTCTTTATATGTGTTAAGCTTAAGATGTGCTGGATTCGCTGGTAGATATTTTACTTTTGCTGATGACACAAAGTTATTGTATTCGGGTGATAATGAGGACAATTTTGAAACTGTGATAAACGATGACTTGATGTTGTATTCTAATTGGCTGTTATATAATAAACTTAAAATGAATGCGGAAAAAACCAAGGAAATGGTTTTTAAACAAAAAAAATAAGAACATTATTATACCAAAGATTAAAATAAAAAATAGAGAGTTGGAAAGAGTGGATATTATTAAGTACCTTGGATTAATTGTAGATTAAAATTTGAGCTGGTCTGAACACATCCAACAGGTAACACAAAAAACAACCTCGATGATTGGTGCACCCTATAAGTGCCGAAATTATTTAACTCATAAGGTTAAGATTAATATATACAATGCTTATTTTGCATCACACTTGAGATACCTTATTCCGGTGTCGGGTATGTGTGGGGCAGCGTCAATTTTAGAAGGATGCAAATAATAGAAAATAAAATAACAAAAATTATTTTTGGAGTTGACTGGCTGTGCGCACACGGGACCTATACAGGGATCTGGGTGTGTACCACCTAGCTCAACTTTTGAAGCTGGAGCAATGTAAATATATTTATAAGATACTGATTAAAACACAAAAATGTAACACACAAATTATATTTACAAATAATATACAGTCACAATACTAGATCTTGTAATAATATATATCAGTGCAGTGTAAATACTAACAAAGGTTTAAATAATCCCATCTCACAAGCTTCCAGTACTTTTTAAAATTTACCAAATGCAATAAAAGATCAGGGCTTTAAAAGATTTGTGAAGATATTAGAAATTCACTTAGAACGTAATACTGATGTTTAGATTAGGCAAAAATATTTGCTTAGTGTTATAAGGTCAACTAGCCTCGATACCAGTGCTTTAAGCATTGCTTAGAGACTTCATGTAAGAATCGTCTTTGCAAACTTTTTGCTGAAATATATTGTATTGTTTTTTTTTTAAATGCGAAAAGAACTCTTGCCTGTTTATGTTCCTCTTTTCAAATATTTTTTTTAGCAGCGACATAATTTCCTAGATGCGATTCTTTTATTCTGCGACATGCAGTTGGTCTTGAACCAGGAAAGGGGTGATCCCGCAAGTACTCGACCAAAGCTGCATCTTCTTCCTGAGTTGTAATTCTAGGTCTTCCGGGAGGCTTTTTCTTGTAGAGGGTTTCAAAAACCTCCCATCTACATTTAAACAGGGAGCATTTTCTTATTTAATTAGTGGTTGGCTCAAATTTATTCACGTAATTTCTGCTATGCCCTAGGTATTAACGTTCGCCAATCAATCAGTTATGACACAATAAAAAAGAAAATTTCATTGGCATCACCACTTAACCGCTGTAATTTTACTTTGTACCTAAACCAGGATGACTATAGCCCCTAGGGGTGAAAATGGCCAAAATTTGAAAAATGGTTAAAAATTCGTAACGTTAAAATTTAGATATTGTTAATTAAACAATTGATGGAAATTAAAAATAAATGCAAGCGTTTTTACATATCTAACGTTTATCTTTTGTTTTTCGTACTCAGTAGGAAAGAACATGAAAAATGGCCTAAAAAAAAGTGCCGTAATAACTTTGTTCGTCACGCCACGGTTTTTAACACCAAAAGAATTGTGTTTATTTTTAAGGTATACCAAAAGGTTCTACTACCTATGTTACTCTAAATTTTGTTTGAAAACTTTTGGTGTTTTGAGATAAGATGAGGCCATATTCACCACTTACTATTTTTACATCTTTTGGGGTGACTCTGGCCGCACGTAAAATGCTGGAGGTGGCAACGCGTGCAGAATAACATATTTTTATGCAGGGAATAATGATCGTTAGAAATCGTTAGCACAGCATTAGTCACAGTCCAGCTAAGGAAGAGGTGTCAGAAAAGTTACCACAGGAATAGCAGACATGTGGCGACCAAGCGTTTATAACGACGTCGCTTTTTGATCGTTCGATGTCGGCTCTTCCTATCAAACAGAATTCGCCAAGCGTCGGATTGTTTACCCTTGTACTTACGTTTTAATCGCCTACTTACCACAAATTATATATAGGAACCTTTTTTTTCGGTTAGTGGCCATAGTCACCCGGAGAAGGTGTTAGAATGGGTTTTAAGGAAATTAAAATACTTGGCCACCCGTTTTTTTTTAAAAAAAAAGGGCGAATATTTTTTTTCTTTAGAAAAACTCATGAAATCGAATATACATATATCCTTCCTATATATGAGCCATTTTTGAACTGGTCAACTATTAAATTCGAAAGATTGTTGAGACTTGAAGATAATAAGTGGATCATAGTCACCCCGGTTTACGATATATCGACTTTCCTTGGAACTTAAATTCTATCTGAGAACATGATAATTAAAGGCTAACCAGTCAATCAATTACGGCTTAATAAAAATTAAATTCATTAGCATTAATACTTAACCGCAGTGATTTACTTTGTATCATACCTTCCATGGCGCTTAATTCATTCGTGGATTATGGTAAAACAAATTCTACATTTCCTACTAAATAAAATACAGAATGACGCTACAACAAAAAAATGTTACCAAATATACAGGCACCCTAAGCATTATGATTTAAAATTAAACTTACTGTCTAGGACTTAATGTTACTCCGGAACCTCCTTATGTAGCCTTAATCGCTTCTTCTGACCACCTTCGAGTGACGAATTTTAAACAGCGTTTCTTTACGTCATTTTTCGAACCGACGACATGAATTTACTTAATTGCTTATTTAATTTCCACGAGTCTCTAGAACTTTGAGACAGTATTTACCGTTTGGTCAATACTGTAATCATTTGGACAAAATACATATTTGTAAATAAAATTTATATTAAAATTTCCGGAGGCTCATTCGGACAGTATAACATTCTACGCGTGAAGATTATGTTATGACTACTGTTCAGAGTTCCCCATATTTTTGGGCAGGAAGACGCGCTACTATACGCGTGAAGATTTTTTTCAGGCTAACTCTTTCTCAGAGAATTTTTCGCTTTTATACCCACTTTTTCGACTTGTTTGCTCCTAGAAAAATCTGGATTCTACATCTGCAGCTATTAAATGTTATTACTAAAAGCACTTAAAATTTTCTCCGAAAATTTTAATATGGCAATTAGCGTTTTAACATGTTTTGTAAATTCCAATACCGCCTAGTGTTCCAAATTTTAATTTTTAAGTATTCTATTAAAATTAGGTACATCCCTTTTACATTCCAAACTTAATTGCCCTATTAAAATTAGCTCATACATGGTTTTTAAATTCCAATCTAGGCCACATTAAGGTAATTAAAATTGGAGGACACGGTTTTTCGCATTACGTTTCAATTGGCTTTGTTCTAGGAATTTTTCTTATTAGAAACGCCCCCTGGCCAATGGTTTTTTTTAGAACAAAGTTTGGGGGGACCTGTTTTTGAAGCGTGCAACTTGGGTTCGATATTCTTTGAAGTTAGTTTTCTAGTCGCGTGATATCATGCAGTCGAAAAAAAAAAACGCAAAAGTATAAGTCAACCGCGTCTTATCTTAAAATCGGATCTCGAACTTTGTGACGTTAATGACCATGCCGTTTATTTGGAATATATTCCAATGGTAAATTATTTTATTTTAATCAGGCTTGTGTTAGTTGCTTTTGTCGTACACTTTTATTAGGCACAATGATTAACCTTTGGACGCGATTCTGGCATTACTTCTTGAAAGTTTAGATTTAAATTTTGTTTTATAAAATAAAATTATTCTTTTATTTGAATGTTCTCTTTTGGCGATTTAATTCGAATTTTAATTAATTTTGAAACAATTAAAAATATTTTCAAAAACAATTAATTTTCAAGATGGCGACGACGTCAACATCGTCGCCAAATCCTCCTCAGAAAAAAATTTGTAAAGGTTGTTCTAGGACCTTAAAAGGTGAAATAAAGTGTGTAAAGTGCAATGCATACTATCATGGTGCATGTGCAGTAAGAGCCAAGGGGCTAAAAGTTGTTGGTTACAATGAATTGGTACCCAATGCGTGTTTGCGCGAAGTCCAGTTTTGTGATGCATCTACATCAACAGAGTTGAATAATTCAATAAGTGATCCAATCTGGGATATGCTGAAGTCAATTTACAGTGCCACTAATACCTTAAAGTCAACTGTAGATGGTTTAAAAGAGAAATGGCTTCAATTCAAAATGAAAACCAACTCCTAACCTCAAAGTAAAAACTATCAACAGGAATGAGTTTTCCTCAAATCTTTCCATTTCTACTGGAAAATCAGGTGAGGAAAATAATACTAATAGGACGAGGGCCACTAAGACAAACCATGCAAAAGCCAATATTGTTTTGGGTACTGGAGTTTTTCCAGATAAAGACAATTTTGCTGCTGTCAAACTTACTGGTAAGCTTGTAGACAGTGTCAATAAAGCTAGAGTTTATAAAAGAGCATATTTTAAGTAAATGTTAACCCTTAAAAGAAGTCTTAGTTGAAAAATTGCGTACTAGAGGTCGGAGCTCATATTTTAAGATTGAAGTTGAGTTTCGTTACAGAGACACCATTATGTCACCATTATTGTGGCCAGTGGGTGTGGTTTTACGAAAGTTTTATATTCATTCTTCTGAAAATGCAGATAATAAGAGCAGATTAAATTTTCAAGAGGCAGCCGGAATATTGCATCAAGAAGATCTGACTCTCCCGGCATAAGACATGAAGTAGCTCAAAACTTACATGTTTTTTATCATAATGGAAGTGGTATTAGAACCAAGTTAGCTGATCTCAGACAGGGTGTATCTTGTTGTTCTTATGATGTTGTCGGAGACAGGAAGATGACAGGTAATAATCGAGCCAGAGGAGGAGGTGTCTTGATTATTGTAAGGAAAGATGTAAATGCAACTAAGGTAGACATTCCATTTGTAAATGTAGAAATAATATTTGTTAGTTTAAAAATTTTGACTGGTATTTTGATTGTAGGGTGTGTTTATGTGCCCCCTAACTCAGGAAATGATATTTATTCTGGTCTGAGCAATTGTATTGAGTATGTACATGATAATTTTCCAAATTGTAAGTTACTGCTTGCTTGGTACTTGATGACTTTGGTATCTAAATAATGCACGTGAAAAGTGCCCTACACATGAATTTATTAACTGCCTTGGTTTTTATAACTGTTCTCAATTTAATAACACTTTAAACAGCAGAGGCGTGCTTCTCGACTTGGTGTTTTCAGACCTTTCCAGCTTGGTTGTCCAGGATGCTTCTGATCCTGTGCTATTTAACAGTATGCATCATTCTGCCATTGATATTATCGTGCAGGTAGATTTGTCTTGCCCTACCTCACATTATGTTGAATATTTTCATGATTTTCGTAATGGTGATTACATTTCACTAAATGGTTATCTTGCAGAGGTGGATTGGAGTGAGCTGGTGTCCATGGATATTAATCAAGCGGTGTCTTTCTTTTATAACATTCTTAAGCGGGGTATTGATTGTTATGTGTCAGTGAAAAGATTCAGTACTTCGACATTTCCAAGGTGGTTTGATGCAGAATTACGTAGCCTAATTATAAGTAAAAAGATCAGTCATGCTAATTATAAAGTATCTGGTAATGGTGAGGGTTATGCTGAGTTTGCTGATTTGAGAGAACAGTGCAAAATAAGGAGAAAGCTTTGTCATGATGCTTACATTTCGCAAATTCAAAATAATATTAGTAATGATCCGAAACAATTTTGGTCATTTGTGAATGACCAGAGAAATAATCACAATATTCCAGAAAATGTTCGCTTTGGTGATCTAATAAGCTATGACAAACAACAGCTTGTTGATCTTTTTGCCTCATTTTTTTCGGCGGTATATAATGATGAAGTTTCTTCTGAAGCTCCCAGCTACCCCATTAAAAAAATGTTGGATATTTCATCATACCATATAGATTGTGCTGAGGTTATTGAGACTGTTTCTTCCTTGCCCCCAAAGATGTCCTGTGGTCCTGATGGCGTTCCCATGTTTCTCATTAAAAAGTGCATATTCACTTTGGCCAACCCGATTGCAGCATTGTTCGATAAATCTTTGACTAGTGCAACCTTTCCCGATGAGTGGAAATTTAGTTTTCTGAGACCAATCTATAAATCTGGGCCCAGAGATGATGTAACTAACTATAGGGCGGTGTGTTCCCAATCTCAGATTCCCAAGTTGTTTGATAGGCTCATAACATCAAAGCTTACTTGGGATTGTAAACACTTTATAAATTCGGAGCAACATGGTTTTATAAGGGGTCGGTCAACCACCACTAACCTGCATATTTATCAACATCACATCACTACTTGCTTAGAGAAGGGGATTCAGGTCGACTCTGTCTACACAGACTTTTCCAAAGCCTTTGATAGAGTTGACTTGACACTTATCGCCAAAATGCAATCATTTGGTATTGGTGGTAATTTATTAGAGTGGTTTAAGAGCTTTCTGTCGGGTAGGAGCCAGGCAGTCAAGTGTGGCACAACTATATCTTATGGATTTGATGTTCCATCTGGAGTACCTCAGGGGTCTCACTGTGGCCCACTGTTGTTTAACTTATTTGTTTGCGATATAGGGGACTATTTGGAGAACAGCAGCTTCCTGTCATTTGCTGACGATTTGAAGATTTTCCATCCAATTGAGTCACCTGACGATATGGCAATGTTACAGAGTGATCTCTCTAACTTTAATAGGTGGTGTTAGATCAATAAAATGACTTTGAACGTTGGTAAGTGTCACCATATTACTTTTGCAAGAACTTTACATCCTATTGCTGGATATTAGTATCTAAATGGAGCACATATAGGAACAGTGTCAACTATTTGCGATCTTGGAGTGTACTTGACCAGCAAGTTGTCATATACGGATCATGTTCAGGAAATGGTTTTGAAGGGTCAGAAAATGTTGGGATTTGTCTGCCGGTTATCTGGTGAATTTTCAATGGAAATTCTGAAAGTACTATACTGTTCACTTGTGAGGTCAATTCTTGAGTACTGTTCTGTGGTTTGGTCACCGGACTACCGGACTACCAGCATGCTATAAACAGAATCGAAGGTGTTCAGAATAGGTTCCCGAGGATTGTGGCTTACCGGCTTGGTCTGCAAAGAGGGGATTACTCTTATAAGGAGATCCTTAATTTTTTTGGGTTTGCACACGCTGGAGGATAGAAGGTCATGCTCTTGCTTGATATTCCTACATAACATCATTCATGGTTCTGTTGATTCTCCTTCATTGCTTGAGTTGATAAATCTGAATGCAGGCTCAACACATGGACGTAATCGAGAATTGTTTATATCCCTTACCACCACACTAATTATGGTCTGCAGGAGTCGGTAACTCAGATGGTTAGGTCTGCAAATTCCCTGTCTGGAGGCATCGACTTTTTTGGATCATCATTGCCAAAGTTAAAAAGACAATTGAGATATCACATGAATCGGTGACTGAATTTGTAGTTTTAGAGTTACTTTCGACATTGGTAGTATTGGAGAATCATGAGAGTTGGGGTGAGTTTGGGTTAGTTTGGGTTAGTTTGGATTAGTTTGGGTTAGATGTATGCTGACAAAACTCAAGGAAGAAACAGTGGAAGACGAGTAGATAGCTCTCCATCACGTCAACAGGATCAGCACGGAGAAATTGAGAAAAATGACAGAGGCGATATTCCATAGATCAAAGTCCAACATAGTTATATATACTACCAGTGCCTACCAAATGTCACAAAAAAAACTCAGCCGTCATATAACAGAGAAAGAGAGAGGAAAACTTATGCCCTCATTGTTGACCAGAAAGGAAAGGAATACACCGATGTGCTTAAAAACGTAAAAGCCAGAGTAAGCTGCATCCAAGATGCCAAGACTAGGGAATCTATAAGATCCTTAGCACAGACAAAGGACGGCAAATTGATAATCACCACAGAAAAAGACAGGACTGCGGTCAACGCACTATCTGAGGTTATTAGGGGAACCGTAGGAGAGTTTGAGGTTAAAATTAGGGGCCTAGAAGACGCGGCCCTAAACGAAGCAGTCCACATAAGAGGGATGGATGCTGCTACGACTCAAGAAGAGATCGCCCAGGCTGTCGAGTCCAAACTGGGCGGGAACACAAAAAATCCGTATAAGATAGGAAAACTAAGACCATTTGCAAGAAATACCTTGGCGGTAACCGTAATGTTGTCCAAAAGTAGTGCCCAGATCCTAGCCGAAGATAGCAAAATAAGAGTGGGTTTCGCAATCTGCAAGGTCGAACGCAGAGTGAAGGTTGCCCGATGTTGGAGATGTTGGTCGTATGACCACATGGGGAAAGACTGCAGCGGCCCAGACAGAACGGAACTGTGCTTCACTTGTGGGGAAAAAGGACACTGCTCTAAGGAATGTCAAAGCCAGGAATACTGCCCATTGTGCAACAGGCAAGGACAAAGAGCAGGTAGCGGGAGATGCTCATTTTTTCGTCGAGCTCTAAGCTCGAACAAAAGGTTCCTTGAACAGGCAAGTACCAAGTTCACTGAGACAAAAACCCCCCAACTCTAGTTTTAGCGATGATGAAGCTACTAAAAATAAACGCAGATAGGTCAGCAAGAGCACATGACATGGCCTCCATAACAGCACTGGAAGGCAAAATGGACATCATCATCGCCAGCGAACCCAATAAGAAAATAGTCCATAAAAGCAAATGGTTCACAGACAACAGAGACGTTGCCATTCTGGTACTGAACAACACCATCGAAATCGAAAGCGTGGTCAAAGAGGATGGTATAGTCTGCATTAAACTTAAGGAATTCAGCACTGTTGGATGCTACGCCTCCCCAAACCAAACTACACAAAATTACGAAGGGTACACCAACCGATTGGCCACTCTGATCAGAAAAGTGGGAGGAGAGTTGATGGTTCTTGGCGACTTCAACGCTAAGTCGCCGGAATGGGGTTCTCCAACCACAGACAGAAGAGGCACAATCTTGTCTCAAACTACAGCTGGTCTAGGTCTAATAGCGTTAAACAGGGGAACGGAACCAACTTTCGTGAGAAGGAACACAAATTCTCACATAGACATCACATTCGCAACAGAAAAACTAATGAGAAAATTATCAAACTGGTCAATCCTTGAAAACGAGCCAATGTCTCCTCACAAACATATTTTAATAGAGCTAAACACGCAAAGGAGGAAACAATATACCCCTAGGGGAAAAACAATCATAAATGAACGCAAGTTCTACGAAGTCCTCGAAGAAAAAATTGCAACTGATGGGCTAAGAGAAAGAGACGCAGAAGGTATGACTTCGTTGGCAAAGATGTGCTGCAGGGAAGCAGAAGTTCGTACGGGATCACACAGACGAAGCATTCCATACTGGTGGATCACAACAATAACTGAAAAACGGCAGTCTTGCTTAGCAACAAGAAGAATGCTCACTAGGCAAAGGGCCAGAGGCGAGGATACTAATGGACTGTGGGAAGATTACAGACGGAGGAGGAAAGAGCTGGCAAAGGAAATCGAGAACGAAAAAAGGCTAGCATGGAAGAAAATTTGCGATGACCTAAACAACGACATCTGGGGCGAGGGCTACAAAATCGCTATGAGACAACCGAAACTTAGCGGCCCGACATGCTCACTTTCTCAGGAAAAAAAACAGCGGGTGATAAGCACCTTGTTCCCAACCCATTACGGGGGCCTGCCAGCCCATAGACCAAACAGATCGGCTTTTATCCCATTTACTATAGAAGAAATAACAGAAGCAGCAGGGAAACTTAAGGAAGGCAAATCTCCTGGCCCGGATGGAGTACCCCCAGAGGCAGTCAAACTTATGGCAATAATATGTCCTCAACTGATAAGAGACTCACTGAATGTCATGCTTTTGAGACAAGAGTTCCCTGACGCCTGGAAAGAGTCAAGACTTGTGCTGATCCAAAAGACGGGGAAGCCTCTCGGAGAACCGAGTTCTTATAGACCCCTATGTCTCATCGATGCACTCGCCAAACTCTACGAGCACTTACTCAAGAAAAGACTGGAGATTGAGATCGAGGAAAAGGGAGGACTGTCACAGTTCCAGTACGGATTCAGGAAGGGGAGGTCAACGATCCAGGCAATCGAGGAGGTAGTGAGAATAGCTGAGAATACCAAATACAGAGGTCAGGGCGAGAGATGGTGCGTCTTGGTCACGCTGGATGTTAAAAATGCCTTCAACTCCGCATCTTGGGCGGGTATAATGAGGCAACTAGATAGCAGACACATCTCCGACTACATTAGGAATACTATAAGGGACTATCTAACCAATAGATATATCATAGCGGACAAAGACCAACAGGTCAAATTATCGGCGGGAATCCCACAAGGGTCGGTGCTGGGGCCACTACTGTGGAACCTGATCTACGATCCAGTCTTGCACCTGACAAGGACAGATGGTGTCAACATGGTAGGTTTCGCGGATGACCTGGCCGTGGTCATCTCCGCGGAAAATCACAAATCGCTCATGAGCGTAACCAACAAAACCCTGGAGAGTGTGAAGAAATGGATGGGTAGCAACTATTTATCTCTCGCACCGGATAAAACGGAAGCCGTCATTCTGAGCGGCAAAATGAAGAGGGACATGATTCACTTCGACTTGTCCAATGTGACTATCAGACCGAGCAAATCAATAAGATATCTGGGAGTATGGATCGGCGAGAATTTAAATTTCAGAGACCACGTCGAAATCGCCACAAGGAAAGCAGAAGAAAAACTCGGAACACTGTCGCGCATAATGCCAAACATTGGAGGGCCAACGAGCTACAAGCGGCAAATGCTGTACGGCGTCGTCCAATCCACGATCCTCTATAGGGCGCCTATATGGGGAGAAATAACAAGGATCGAAAAATACAAGAAAATGCTCGAAGCAGTTCAAAGGAAAGCATTACTCAAGATAGCTAGCGGATACAGAACAATATCCTACGAGGCCATCCAGGTGATAACAGGAATACCGCCAATAGATCTAATAATAGAGGAGAGGAAACACCTTCATAGCACGGGAGAGGGACATCTAATAGAAGTCCAGAGATTGGCGAGGCAGGTTACTATAGCTAAATGGCAGACTAGATGGGCGTTCAACACCACCAAGGGGCAATGGACAAAAAAGCTAATACCCAATATAGCACAATGGATCAACTGCAAACACAGGCGATTAAACTATTACATGACGCAAGCCCTAACAGGGCACGGATCTTTCAGACATTACACCAGCAGACTTGGGAAAACGGACATCAATTGCAAACATTGCGGCGACACGGACACCGCGGAACACGCTTTGTTCCACTGTCCGTGGTGGGACAGGACTAGAACGGAAACTAAATTAGCTCTAGACATAAATTTCGAACCTACCAATCTAATAGGCCATATGATGTCGACTAGTAGGAAGTGGATTATCGGAGCAAGCTATGTGGAGAACATTATGAAGGACAAGGAGAAGGAGGAAAGACAAGAGCAGGAGTAATCAGATCGGTACGATGACAGCAAGCGAGACAGTCTGCCTTTGACGGTATATCCACGTGGACAGTTCCAAAGGCAGTCTCTCAAACAAAGGGTTTTAGTCGGTCGGAGATTCCTAGAATGGAACTCCAACCCGACACTACCCCGTCGCCAGAACATCAGGCGGGGTGTCTGGAGACAGATTTCCTAATCATCTCAAAAAAAAAAAAAAAAAAAAGTTTGGGTTAGATGTTCATGCCTGGTTTATAAGTTTCTAGGTTTGCATACTATATTTTAGAGTTGTATTACTAGTCAGTGATGTTTTTTTTCCTAAGTAATTGTGTAAAATGTGTTGTTATTGTTAATTTACATAGTTAGAAATTGTTAGCTATAAGTTAATTATTGTGATTTTTATATCATAAAATTGTAAAGTTTTTTACGTGAACAAATAAATAAATAAATAAATTATTGAAACAAATTTAGCTAAATCAGGTGCTAGCCCCGATTCATCACAAACTATAGGGTAACATCTTAAATAAAAATTAGACGCGACGCACGTCACGAATGATGATGCAACATTGAATGGCCGTTCAAGCCATTTCGTACCGAATAGAAGTGATAAGTACCAAATATTATATACTTGCCTAAATGCCATGGAAGAATTATCTAAAGGAATATGTGGCATACTAGCTGGTTCTTTTGGGAAGCTGTCAATGCATTCTGCCTCAGTAATTATTCCTTCTTCATTACCTAAAAAGCGAATAATATATTACAATATACCTAGATTCTAGCACCCTTTTTGATTTTTAATTATCAGTTTCATATTGAAAGTAGTTCTATTGCTTGATATTAGAGATACAATTAGAGATGACGCTACATATTTCCTTAAAATTATGTAGTTTCCGTGTAAATATAACTTCATTTTCTATGCAAACAACAAATGAAATTTTCTTGTATAATTTCAACTTATCAAATAATGCGAATACAACCAGAATTTTCGGGTGTAATTGAACAACTGCATGAGTTTGCTTTCATAAATTGATACCAGGTACCATGACTGTCAATAAAATGGAAGCCTATCATTATATTATATCGTACACAACAAGAATCTAAATATTCATATATAAAGCTAACACATACCTAGGTTATATGTAAGATTAGGTGCATCCAAAACCTCAGGATCTAAATTGTTTAATTCATATGCGTTATGAGCGAGTGAGAAATTGAATCTGGGCTTTCTAGCAGCAACTGGGGTTTGATTTGGATTGTAGAGGTCTAACGAATTCGGCCTGAAAAATATTAGGAAAATATAATTTCTCAATTGTTTATGCTAGTCAAGATTCTTCAGCATGGTATTGTTCTATTTATTATTAAGCAGATGGCATAGAAAGCGATTGTACTGCAGCTGCAACGTTTAGTCTAAACAACAAAAATTGTCAAGAGATTTTTAATGCCCAAAGAAACTAAGAGCAAAGTTTCGAAATGAAATGTTGTTCAAACTAACCCAAACTTAACTGTCGGACATAAATATTGGACCAAGGAATTTTTTCATCAGATTTTAAAGATTTGTATTTTGAACGACTACAATTGCGAATGAGAAATGATATATAGGTACTCTTGAATTTTGGCAAATGTTTGTTAACCTCAAAAATTTTCAAAACAAATTTTAATTTCCATTTCTGCTAGCCAAAATTATCATTGATAAAATACAAAGACAAGTTCTAGCGATTTTCGATATATTCATTTACTGTCAGAATTTATGCACATTTATTTCGGCATATAATGTAAGATCAGTAGGAACGGCGTTAACAATAACAACCGAAACCACGGGTATAGTGTGTAACAGAAGCTAGATGGATATTACGAACATTCAAATTTGCCCTTTCCATACATTTTCATACAACCCATGATTGAAGTTATGTCAGATCTAAGATAAGCACGGAACATCAATTTCGATAAAAACTTGAATACAATCAATATTTTTTGTTTTTATTCTAGCTACATTATTATTCTATATACAATGTGTTTGGTTTAAACTAAGTTTGCAGATGACAATACCGTTGTCTCTCAATTTTGATCAGAAAAACCTTTACCAGACACTGAGACTTATCACCTCAGATAGGAGCAGATTACAATTAATCAAGATCTGGAAAAAGTTTGGACTTGAGGCGACAGGAATTGGTCCAGTTCAGCCACGTTTATCAAGAAAGCCAATACGGTGGACCCTGACAAAATTATGGCAAGATTGACCATTCCTTCATTCTCGTCGATCGGACTACTGGGTGTCTCGGTCAACATAAATATGTCCGCTATTTCGCAACAAAAAAAGTTATACACCGCAGCAGCTGCTCTTGCTCTGCAAAGCGCTAATAAGACCGTACTTAGAAGATTGCTCACACACCTGAGGTACCGCACATAAGCACGACTATTTCTGAGATGTATGATATTTTATTGAATAACGAATCTAAATGGAACCTCTTGGAGAGGAAAATAGACAATATTCACAAAATGTCGGAAGTGTTCTCCATTTGTAACCCTCATTCTCTGTTGAAATCGGTAAGAGAAATGGCACAGAATGTCTTTACTATTTCTCAAATTCTACTCAACAATACAGAGGAGACCATCAAGATCCAGGTGCAAGACACCTCGCCCGCTGATATTAATAAGGGTATTGACAACTTAAAAAGTAACCTTGCAAATGTTACCACCTTGGTTAGGGACTTAAATTCTAAAGTTGTTAACCCAAATCAACATTGTGCGCTACCTACGATAACACGCTTTACTTCTACGTCGTGCTCTACTCAAACTACGTCAACGGCATTTGTTTCATCTTCCACTCAAACGGAACTGCCTACTGAAGTTTCCTCAATCCCAAAAGATTCCAACTCCGCAATTTGTAGAAGTGCCCAAAGATGGCACTATGTGATCGTAGAACCCCTCCCGACAGGATTTACTTCAAATAATATCGTGCACTATGTGAAGGAAAAGTTGAAAACATCACAATTTATTCGATTCTATAACCTGTTCAGTCAGTGCAAGGACTCCAGGGGAACTACATTTAAAATAGGGACCCTATCAAGAAAGTCTGCTGAGAATTTGTTCGGCATCAATATCTGGCCACCGGGGCTCAAGTTAGATGGTCAACGAAATTTGTAATCTCTCAGAAAACTACAGAGCTCTATCTTACTCCCTCCAACAAGGCGAAAGTGACTAGCAGCCCGACCTCTGGCAATCTGCGGGACATTCCCTCTCCAGACAGTGGAGCGAAGACACACAAGGTAACTACAGTAGCTTCTGACAAACAAGCTATCGCTGCTTGCAAAACTAATGCCCTTGTGAGTAATCGTTTCCTTATGGCAAGGCTAAGGGAACCTACTATCCTCAGAGCCATTAGGTTGTATCTTGCCTATTTGCATGACCAACCTGCCTCGGTATTTTACGACCATCTGAAGGACTGCCAATCCAGGATGACATATTACGTAAGGTCTATCACGACTTTCATGATGCATATGAGTTAAACACACTGAAGTGGAAGCAGATCTTCGTACCTACAGATCCCATGTTATTTCGGAGAGGACGATTTAGCTTCAGAAGTCCAGAGAGGGTCACCAAAAATACTTCTCCAGTGGTTCCCCGAAGAAAAATTTTTAAGCAGCTTGACGTGTCCTGAGCGACTAGATTCCTCTAATCCTGACGCCAGGTTTAGTATGGTTCTTATTAATGTTGCCTCATTACGAAACAAGACTAATGAATTGTTTTTGTAGGAATCAGGGTTCCCCCAACTAGTTGCAATTACAGAGCACTGGCTGAGTGAGAGTGAACCACTTTATGTAGAAAAGTACTCCACAATAGCCAGATATAATCGAAAAACTCGGCTTATGGGGAAACACTGATTCTTTCCTTAAACGAGGGCTTCTCCCCTGTAACTAAATTTGATCATCTCCAATTGGATAATTACTTTGAATTTTCCATTGTATACAATAAGAAGTTTGATTTACACGTAATTTGTATATATAGAGCGCCAAATTCGGATGTGCAATTGTTTTTTAATAACCTGCTAAGCTTGCCAGACGGTCTGCCGGTAAAAGGCAGGAAAATTTTGTGCGGTGATTTAAATATTGACTACGCTACCGCTTGTGCTGCCCAAAAATCATTAATTTCTATTTTTTACTCTTTTGGTCTTTCAATGCATGTAACCTCTCCAACTAGGATTTCTAACAATTCCTCTTCTATCATTGACTATGTAGCGTCCGACTTTCCTCCAACTGATGACCAATCGACAGTAACTAGCGCGGGGCTCTCTGAGCATGAGGCACTAATCTCCGAATTCAATATTTCTTATAGGCCCTCAAAAAAAACTCGCCACCTAGGTAGAATCTTCTCGGCCTCCAATTTTGCATCCTCTCGTAACCTTTGCCTAAAGACTAACTGGAATTTTGAATCAGGTGAACTTGCATTCAATAAAGCTTTCCTGCTTAAAACCATTAAACCTAAACGTCATAAACCATGGACCACGAAAGGCCTACGCATATCTGCAAAAAATATGCGTTCCCTCTTATACATAAAAAAATTGACTAACTCCATTCAAGTTCTTGAATTCATTTCGAATTATAGGAAGATCTACCTAAAACTAATCAAGACAGCAAAGAAACTATATTATCAAAATCGTTTATCAACCGCTAAAAACGTATCCAAGGAGACCTGG
This sequence comes from Pissodes strobi, assembly GCA_016904865.1. Classification (NCBI taxonomy): domain Eukaryota; kingdom Metazoa; phylum Arthropoda; class Insecta; order Coleoptera; family Curculionidae; genus Pissodes; species Pissodes strobi. The sequence continues at coordinate 55,219 of MU186642.1, read as the reverse complement.
TCCATTATTAACGATCTTCGAGGCAAAACAAATTCCGCAAATCAGAGCATACCAAAACCAAATGATTTAAACGAATATTTTATCAACGTGAGCAAAAATGTTACCTCTGGTATTTCTCCTTCTCCCGACCCTTTTTCGTTTCTTCCTCCTTCTAAAAAAGTAGCTGAGTTTTTTCCTAAGCCCTGTGACTAGCCTTGAACTTCTTCAGGTAATGAGCAGCATAAAGAGTAAATCAACGTGTAGCACTGATAATCTATCAATTAAAATTTTCTTGAACCTTCCACTTCCAATTCTGGATGTCCTAGCTTCCTTAATTAATGCGTCCTTCACGAAAGGTGTTTTTCCCGAATGCCTCAAAACTGCGATAATTATTCCTCTTCATAAGGGAGGTGAAAAAGGATGTCTTATGCAATTATCGTCCAATTGCTCTGTTGCCTGTACTCTCTAAAATTATTGAAGTTATTAAAAAATCGCCTCATGCCATTTTTTCTTAAACATGGCATACTGTCTCCGGAACAGTTCGGATTTTTACCAAACAAGTGTACCAATGACGCCATGTTCTTGTTGCTTCACGATGTTTACTCATCCTTTAACAACAATCTCCCCACTGCTACGGTCTTCTGTGATGAAGAGGGGATAACAAGAATTGACGGTCGCGAGCGACACCACCTTGTGGTTCTAGTGTTAAGATGGGCTTTGGTTCATCAAAGTTCTGCGTTTTCCTTTCGAAATCGCTTTAGATAAATTATTGGGAATGACAGCTCGTGGCCATGTAACGGGTGATTACACTCTTATAGGCCAGGCGTAGTTGTAGTAGAAATATTGGAAGTAAGCATCTGTTTCCGTAGAGTTTTTAAAGGAAATCACTCTACGTTGACTTGTTGTTTAAAGCAGTGGTCGTGTTGGAAGTTTTTTTGTTTTACCTCATGGGATTGATTCAATCGACCAATTTCTAGAGTCTCAGGCCTTAATTTGCTTACGTTGGTTAGTTTTGTTCGTTAGTGCCTGGAACTCGCCCCATAACTGGGATTTGGTGCTGCTTTAGGTAGGTGAGTGAATTTGCTTTTTTTTGTCTCTCTACTACGAATGCCGCTATTTTGGGACGCCTTGAGTGGATTTTATTTGCGTCTTATTTCTTTAAATAAGCCATTTGTCCGCCCACGACCTACCTTGCGTTCCAACGAGCTAGGCGTGTAGGAACCCTTTACAGGTAATTTCTTTTTTTTTTCACTGTTTTCTCCCGATATATAAATTTTTATTGCCTGAGTATTGATCATGAGTTACATGCAGAACCTTGAATATCCGTAGGGGTACTTAGACCGTAGGGGTACTTCTACCGTAGGAGTACACTTCGACCGTAGGGGTTCATCAAACGACAGAATTTCGTTTACTAGCCCTTAAAGCTCAGTCATAAGGCCACGCCAGTGTGGTATCTGGCTCGTTCAGGACACCACCGTTAGGGTCCCTCTTCGTCGGAGGAAGTATATGGTTTTTTTCCCTTTTCCACCTGGAAAACAGCCGAGAAGCCACCAACTGAATGTGAGCTATCTTATCTTTATTATTAGCATTTTTTCTACCCTTTTCTCTCCTTTATATCTTTAAATATTAACACCTAACCGTATTATTCATCACTCTGGTTGATAAACCTGAGATTTAACTTAAATTTATCTCCTTGACGAAAATACGCCAAACCGTAATTTTCTTTGCTCAAGAATTAAGTTTTAATTAAATTCTTTTTTCTTTTGCTAATTATGATAATTTCCTTTATTTTAATTATTAAGTCGAAACTTCAAATTTAACTTAATTTATTCTCGTAAATCAAGATCTAAGATTCAGCTCGCTTTACTCTTGATAGTCGATACTTTTAACCTTTTTAACTGGCCGACACAGGCTCGTAGTTTACTAAAATAATCGGGAATCATTTCACGAAATTTGCGACGAGTAACGCGAAATATGTTTCCGAATATCGATTTGTTCAGGTACCTTTATTAGGGAACTCTCGCTTTCTTTCGGTAGATTTGGCGTTGTGTTGCCTAGTTCCTGGTCTAGTTTTCTAGTCTCTAAGAAGAGTGCCTTTATGGTCAGATAGAGTCTGGTTAATGATTGATTAAGGAAGACAGCGCCCAATCTACTGATTTAATTATAATATTGACGTACCTAGTTTTAATCCTATCGCGGAAACATTTGTTTTAATGAAAAAAATGTGGATTTTTCTTCGAATAATTATTTATTATTTAAGATGCCCATATACTACAGGGGTAAATAAAAAAAATTAGATATTCTTGAAAAATTGGTGGTTATGGCAACTAAGAAAAAAAATTATATATTTTAGTAGTAATTATACGATTTGAAGACTTCATCTTTGGTATGTGGGTATGGGTGATGAAATGTTAACGATTTGTGCTGACTAGAATTGGTTACAATAGCAACCGAAAAATAATATAGCCTAAATTCCTCAAGGATTAATATCGGAAACGATTATGTTACATACAGGATCGTTTTACTGGTGGAATTTGATAGTGAAAAATTGGTTGCTATGGTAACCAAAAAAATAAAAATGGTCATAATTAGGTAAAATTTAAAGACTTGATATTGGTTATATGAGTTAAGGTGATGAAATGCTAACGATTTATGTTAACCCGAATTGGTTACCATGGCAACCGATTAATAATACAGAGTAGATTTTTTAAGGATTAATATCGTACAATGTCATGTTGTAACTATAAACAACGACCATGTGGTCGTCTATTGATTAAATATGACGTTGAAATTGTGGTTGCCGTGGTAACCAAAAAAATCGTAATAAATCGATAATCTTACGTCTAAGGGACTTGATATTTGGTATGTGAGTACAAGAGAAATAATGTTAATAATTTATGGCAAGATGTGGTTACCGTGGCAGTGTAGATTTCAAAAGGTCTCGGTAATATCGGAAAATGGCATGTTGTATAAAGGGTAGTTTTAATGATAGAATTAGATGTTGGTACTTAGAATTGTTTATGCAGCCTAATTTAAAAATAAAAAATTGATTCCTATTAGTGATGGGCATAACCGAATTATTTTGATAACCGAATTATTTGTATTCAAATAATATTAATAACCGAGTGATTATTTGAATAATCATCCGAATAAATTTGGGTTAGCGATCGCAGCCGGTTAGGAAGGAGGTTCAGCGTCATCGACATCGTATTCGTAACTGCTGTAATTGTCTTATTAAGTATGGCTTAATAAATAACAATAGAATACGAATAAATAAACTGCTCGTCAAAAAAAACGACGCACCTAGTTTTTTGGACAATATTTGAAAGCACGTTATTGGAAACCTAATCAACGGATTTTAAAAAACTTTAGAAATTCTGAATAGTTGATTCTTTGGCTCTTACGTCTAATTTTTGTAATAAGATATTTTGCACCTAACATATACTACAGGGTGTTAAAGAAAGAGATGTTTTTTTTACAAAATTTCAAGTTATCCCCATTCATGGGGTAGTTGAGATTGATAGTCGTAATACCTCTCTTTACTTACAGTTAGGTAATATCTCGGGACGTATTTGATATTTTGTGGATATCTTGGCTAACTACGATTATATGGCAATTTTTCGAAAATTGTCGTTATTTTCCAGTTTAGTCCCAATAATGAACAAACTACGGAGGTATCCATGAATTGTGAACACGACGTCTTACGGTAGATCATATGCTACCAGTTTATGTACGTTACGTGATCCATAAAACCAGAAAGTTCAGATTAAGGGATATGTTTTACACAAAATATTGCACGAATATTACTAAATGGTCCCTAGAATACCTAAGAATTAAAATGATAGTTGGGTACTTAAATAAGATCCTCTGTTAAAAAATGAATTCTTTTATTACCATTTTACTTTTTCAATCACCCTGTATATTCGAAGGTAATTTCGAGTGTAATTTGAACGGTTGTAAGAGACAAAAACTCGTTTGCATATTATTTATGGTAACGTTACACGAAGTAATATCCTTATTTTACCATATTTTGACAACTGACTGATTTATCACCAAAAATCAAAAACCGTTTCGAGAAAATACCCCATTCTTAATAATCCATGGTATTAAGGTCGCATTTTAAGTTTACAAGTATAATTTTCTTTGGTTTGAATTTCTATTTTGAATTTTCAAAAAAAAATTATTTTGTGTAAAACATATCCCATAATTTGAACTTTCTGGTTTACTGGATCACGTAACGTATATAAACTGGTAGCATATGACCTACCGTAAGACGCCGTGTTCACAATTCGTCGATACCTTCCGTAGTTTGCTCATTATTGGGACTAAACTGGAAAATATCGACGATTTTCGAAAAATTGCCATATAATCGTAGTTAGCCAAGATATCCACAAAATCTCAAAAACGTCCCGAGGTATTACCTAACTGTAAGTAAAGAGAGGTATGACGACTATCAATCTCAACTACCCCATAAATGGGGATAACTTGAAGTTTTGTAAAAAAAACATCTCTTTCTTTAACACCCTGTAGTATATGTTAGGTGCAAATTATCTTATCCCAAAAATTAGACATAAGAACAAAAGAATCAACTATTCAGAATTTCCAAAGTTTTTTAAAATCGGTTCAGTAGGTTTCCAATAACGAGCTTTCAAATATTGTCCAAAAAACTAGGTGCGTCGTTTTTTTTGACGAGCAGTTTATTTGATTACGCAATATTATTGAACAAAATAAAATAAATAGCAATTTACGTTTTTAAATCAAAAATACTTAAACTCCAAAATATGATACTTGGATGTGTTAATTAGATGTAATGAACATAATTTATAATTATTAAAAATCTACTTTGCAAAATAGTATTTCTCTCTGGCGATGTATTTATAGTACTGTAATAATATTAATAATTAATAGTACATATTATATTGTTATAGTTATATTACCTATTGCTCCTACATTCTAAATTCCAATATATAACCTAAAAATGAAACAAACATCAAGTGATATGTATTGGAAAGTAGGCCGTATTCATTACGAAGAAGTGTATGAAACGAATAAGAAAGAATCGGGCTGCTTGCTAATCGCAACAAAAATATCGGCCACCGCCGCGCCGCGCCGGCCGGATCAAAAGCGACCGCCTTTTATTTTGACTCTTTGAAGATGTCAACAAATTGCTGTACTTTCACTTTTCAGACGTTCAGGCGCCGAAAATTGGATATTTTTTTATGTTAGGTACGCAATAAAAGTAAATTATGTAATCTTCACTTAACATTCGCTAGTTTTTAACCCCCCCAACTTCGGCTTCCACCATCCACAATTCCACATCCTACCGGTACATTTGAAATTTTAAAACTCATCTTTTATTCGAGCTAAAACATCAAAACTTGCTTCATAACTCGTAATTAAATTAAGACCGCTCCTTGCTCGTTGATCATTCGACGGATCGACGCGACAGCGAGGCTTGTTCCCTCGTACTTAGTGTTCGTATTTGAATTCGAACGTATCAGGTTCAGGTTATTTTTCATTCGAATACTTGTGGAATGAAAACCGAATAATAGAGGTTATTTTAATAACCGGATAACAGGTTATTTTTTATTCGAATACGCCCATCACTATACCATAGCAACCAATCACAATATGTATATCACTAATAAAAGATATAGTATGGTAATTAGGATTGTTTATGAAGCCTAATTTGATACTAAAAAATTGGTTGCTATAGTAACCAAAAAAAAATTATAAAAATCGTCAAAATTCCTCAATCGTACGACTTAGAGATTTGATATTTGGTATTTAGGTAAAGATTAAAAAAAATAACGATTGACGTTGACAAGTCGGTTACCATGACAACGAATTAGAAAATTATCACGGTAAAATTAGACTAGCGATTGGTAACTCTAATTATAAGGGCTTTCTAATTATAGGCCACGGTACGGATACGATCGTGGCAATAAAAATGGCTGGGCAAACTACAAATGTAAGCAGACGTTTAATGTGGGGCGGAGGTGAAAAATATGTGACCGAAGGTCACACAAACGAGGCCCGAAAGGCCTCGCGCCTGTCGCAGGCACGAGTGGCCACGTCGCTTGTTATTCCTGCTATATATAAACGATCTTCCAAACTATATTAAAGATGGAAGAGCGTTTATGTATGCAGATGATACTACCATAATTGTAACAGCAACAACACCCGATGAACTTACTAACAAAATAAACGCAACAATGGAATCTTTTAATATGTGGTGCTGTAGAAATCATCTTATAATAAATTTTGATAAAACGGTTTGTATGGAGTTCGTTATGCAACATAAACCTACAAATAATCTGGCAGTTAATTTCAATGCTGATACTGTCTCGGTGGTGGAAACGGTAAAATTTCTTGGAATTATGCTTGATTTTAAGCTATAATTTGGAAGTCAAGTGAAAGAGCTTAGTAAGAAATTACAAAGTTTTTTTTAATTTTACCATCCTGAAACAGAACTTTACTGAACAGCACTTAACTAGTTTTTATTACGCACTTGTGTATTCTCAGATGAGTTTCAATATTCTGGTTTGGGGCCAGTCAACAGAGTCAAGTAGAATTTTCATTTTTCAGAAGAGATTTATTAGATTGATTTTTAATTTATCATATAAAGAGTCACGTAGAAAATTTTTTAAATCAAAACAAATTTTGACCTTTCCAGGTATCTATTATTGACATACATTCATGCAAGAAGAGCATTTCAAGAAAAGCGGCATAATAAACATGATTATCCGACACGAAATCGTGACTATAGCCCCTAGAGGTGAAAATGGTCAAAAATTGAAAAATGTTTAAAAATTCGTAACGTTAAAGTTTAGATATTCTTAATTAAACAACTGACGGAAATTAATAATATACTACCTGAAAATATAAAATGCAAGCGTTTTTACATATCTAACGTTTATCTTTTGCTTTTCGTAGTCAGTAGAAAAGAACATGAAAAATGGCCTAGAAAAGTGCCGTAATAACTTTGTTCGTCACAACACCAAAAGAATTGTGTTTATTTTTAGGGTATACCAAAAGGTTCTACTACCTATGTTACTCTAAATTTTGTTTGAAAACTTTTGGTGTTTTGAGATAAGATGAGGCCATATTCACCCCTTAGTATTTTTACATCTTTTGAAGTGACTCTGGCCACACGTAAAAGGCTGGAGGTGGCAACGCATGCAGAATAACATATTTTTATGCAGGGAATAATGATCGTTACAAATCTTTAGCACAACGTTAGTCACAGTCCAACTAAGGAAGAGATGTCAAAACAGTTACCACAGGGATACTGACTTGTGGCGGCCAAGCGTTCATAGCGACTTCGCTTTTCGATCTTTCGATGTTGGCTCTTCCTATAATTGCGGAGCAGAATTCGCCAAGCGTCGGATTGTTCACCCTTGTACTTACGTTTTAATCGCCTACTTACCACAAATTATTTATAGGAACCTTTATTTTTTTGGTTAGTGACCATAGTCACCCCGGAGAAGGTGTTAGAATGGGTTTTAAGAAAATTTAAATACTTGGCCATAGTGGCCCCAAAGCAGGGGGTGACCACCATTTTTTTTTAAAGGGTGGAAGCAATTTTTCTTTCTTTAGAAAAAGTCATGAAATCGAATATACATATATCTTTCCTATATATGAACCATTTTTGAACTGGTCAACTATTAAATTCGAAAGAATGTTGAGACTTGAATATAATAAGTGGATCATAGTCCAAAAGTTTAGGTACAGTACAAAAATGTCCTCAGTATGCTGGAATCCTTTATTACAACCAGTTGCCTGAAGGCATGAAAAATATGGAAACTACTTAAATTTAAAAAGTACATAAAGAAACTTTTGGTTAGGGAACCTCTATAAGTTTGCAAGAGTATACGGAGTGTTTAAACTCTTGACAAGGCTAATGCACTTTTGTTTTTGTTTGTATATTTGTTGTTTTTTTATTGTTGTTTACAAAATTGTATTTTTAGGTATATTCTTAGACTAGGATAGGATCTACCAATTTAAATAATATAAGTGCTGTATGTGTATCTTGTATTTTACCAAAGAAAATAATAGCTATTGTCACGAGTAGCTTAGGGGGTAGCGTGTTTCTTAAAGAATAACTTCTCAGAGAAGAGCCGCGTCGCGAATTAGTACAATGACGAGGTCTCAATGCTTCCTTTAATCTACCACTGGTTGTTCTACTCGTGAGGACACGCCTTGTTTAGCGTGCCGGGGGGTAACTGAGGTAGACCGGGACCGAGTTACGTGGGGTAAGAAGAGATGATAAAATAAGCACGTTTAGTTTATAACAATAACAATGTATTAACGATAAAACATTAACAATAATTATTGGTCAGAAAAAATGAGATTCTATTATACCCGATTACTACGGTGCGCATGTTTTCTCGATTTGAAGTACTGTTTATAAGTCTTTGTTTACTGTCCTATAATTTATAGTTTTTCTTAAGAGTTGGGTTTTATTTAAGAGCACTAAAAGATTTCACTAAACTTTTTAACTGACTATTTAGACACTTGCCTTTCTTAACACTTCTTGTCAGGACTTTACTATGGAGATTGTGAAACCCCTGGTCCTAGCAGTCGTCAAGTGGCTAACCGGTACCAGGTTTGGAAAGAATGGACTAGAACCTAAAGCAGCCGTATGGCTAACTTTAAGAGCGGATAGAACCTAGAAGGCAGTCGTCAAATGGCTAATCTTGGGAGCTGAAGGCGAGACTAAAGTCTACCGAACTGAGGGTTTGTTAGCCTATTGAGAATAAAAAAGTGATGATCGTGGCATGCTTAAGGTTCAAAATCGCTTCCGTTGATTGCTCGCATTGTTTATAGTTTGCTTTTAATGTTTATATAACAATCTCCAAGTTCAAGTTCAAACTTACGACAGGGTGATATTTCTTTAGTAGCTTATGTATTTTAGTAGATTACAATAAAGTAAAGTTCTAGTCGTAAGATCTGGTATAGAAATATAGAAAAATCGTCACCTTATTGCTCTGTTTTCCGCATTAAGTAATAAACCAACTTTCTATTTACTGATTTTGGCTGTTATTTAATTCTTCCTGGATTACCTGGACTACGAAGAAATCGGGACGATTAAAAAGGTGGGTACTTTGACTTAATTCATTTGCGTTCTATTTGAAATGTTTCGGTTTCATTGACTTGCTATAGATACTACAGTTTAATATTGACTTTGTTGTAAATCAATAGTTTTTTTTGCGTCTTACTTTTTAATTCTTAACACTGGCCTGCTTACTTGCCTTTCATAATTAAATTAATTATCTAATTAATAAATTAATTCTCGGTTATTTTGTTATTTTTTTTTAATTTGCTCGGACTGATTAAATTGAAATCAACTTAATCAAATTAATTTCGAACTTATTTAAGTAATTTTCTCTTGGTAGTTGCGAAGCTTAGGCTAGAACGAGTGCCATATTTCAGCTTTGGGATATTTCTTGCTTGTGCCGTCCACAAGCCCGTGGCGCCTTATAAATATCCCACCCTACTCTCCGGCATTAGAGCTAGGGCCTATTTGCACGCTTTGAAAACGACTCGTTCTAGCTTACGCATCTGTACTTGCAAATTCACTTAATTTTAAATTTTTCTTATTTGATATTATTCACTCTCGGTCTCTTCTAAGTCGAGGTGAAGGTTTGCGCCAATTAGAAGAAAGAAAAAGCGTGGCACTACATTTCCAACATACACGCAATAATAACCCATGAGTCTCTTAACCAATTAAAATACTTAATAACCTCTCCAGTATTAATCATATAAACGATTAAATAATAAATCAGTCTCTTATGCTGTTTAAGTCAAACTGTTAAATCAAGCCCCGGAGCATTGGTCGTACGAATATAAACCGGACCATCTACAGGCTACTCTTATGATAAGGCCATATTGTATTTCGATATTTTTATAAACGAAGTAAAGCCCATAATCGACGTAAAATTAAGTGTAACTTTAAAGGATAGAAACCCTATGTGACATAGGTGTTTCGAATGAAAACATTCAAACTTGACGGATGTTTATGGGCTCCGGAAACTTGTTAAGTTTTTGGTGGTTTATATTTTATTTTATGGTAGTTTTTTTTTGTGTCGGTGTGAATAAAACTATAAATTGTGTCAAGTGGTGTAATCATTATCAATCCGTGTATAAATTGAAAGAAAAAAAATGGATATGTTTTTATTGTTTCGTTGAAACACATCGATATAAAGTCGTTTTATGGATTTCCAAGAATGCTACAATGCTAACGGCAAATTAATATAATTTCCTGATGTGCTATGCTCTTTTTTTGCCCGATGTTTATTTCTTCAACAAAGCCTGATGCTTTTTGTTGTATGATTGGTCTTCACCGTTAAAATTATTAATGCAGGATCGGACTTTAGGAGATTGTTTAATAATAATAACTTAACATTATGAAATTATGATCTAAATTGGTAAAAAAATGGCAACCCACTTTTCTTGTCGCAAACTGAAAGAGCATCCCGACTTAGTATGTCTGATTTGTAAAAAGGTGTATCACCAGAGCTGCTTCAATAGAAGCAGAAAAACATATGAGGTTGTGGAGGGTCAGTTAATATGGTGCTCACGGCAGTATTCTGAAAGAGCTATGGAGGGTGACACGGAGGTCATTGACGATTTGAGAGGTATAATAGCTGATTTAAAGAATGAAAATGACTGCTATAACTCGTTTAAAGCGCACATCGGCCTCATTCGTATTGGATGCATCTACTACGGAAGAACAATACATTAAGGAGATTGAGAGTCATAAAGTGAAGATTCATGAAATTCGTAAAAAGATATTGGATCTCACAGCTAGAGAAGCGCCTTCTCAGATAGAGTATCGAAATTCTTCTACTCAAACTTATATCGCTACCAAAGACAATTATGTCCAAACTGAGGATAACACAATCAATGGAGCAATATCACTGCTGAGAAGCCAGTTGGAGGATCAAATGAAAGTCACGCCAAATATGCAAAACGAGTCTAATCGGTCAGTTTCTAATGATATGGAAATGGATATTTTAAGGCTAACAACGGAACATTTAAAATTAAAGGACAGAATTGTTGATCTAGAAAATTTGAGGCTAAGATTAGCTACTTCAATTGAAACACTTTCAGCTGAAAATAAATTGCATGTAATGGAGATCTCACGCCTGGAGAAACTACTTGCGAACCGAGTGTGTTACTTTCAGAGGAAATGAACGATTGCAGAATGATGTCTGATAAGGGGAATTTAGATGGTGGTCGCATCAGGAGGAGAATTTTGATTCTGGGAGATGAAAATGCCAGGATCTGTTCAGTGATTTTAAACTCTCTTCTGTGCAATGACTTATATGAAGTGACAGGTATAGCGAAACCATTTGCACCCTTTGAAGAAATAACTAAGACCATTTTTAATGCCACCCAGAACTATGCACAGAATGATTTTGTTGTTGTATGTCTGAGTTTTAACGTTAGGAGAGTGCTTGGGAATGCGGTTTTAAGACAAGTGTTCTCAATTAGCAGATTCACTAACTTGATTGTTTGCTACGAAAGCAACCTTCAGTTAGATAATAATAAGTATATGTATAGTAGAATAAAGCAATATCTCAAATTGTATAGTAAGAAAAGTAGGGCCTCAATAATGACAATAGAATATTTTAAGTTTGGGCAAGGCCCTAGCCTCACACGAATGGCGATGAGCAAGTTAATATCGGACTGCATCACGGGTTATTGTTCCACCAGAGCAGCACTTTTATCTGTGTCTAGGTGAATTGACCTTCATTCGAGTACTCATTCCGGCAACGTGTATGATGATAATTTTAGAAGCGAGTTAATGGAGAATAGGCACGTTGTAGGGGGAAATAATAATTTTTTAGACTCCTCTATTCTTCTATCTCCATGTCAATGATGGTTCTGAATATCCAGTCGGTCAGGAATAAATCCGATGAATTTTCTGTCTTGCTGGATAGTCTGAATCATCCAGAACTAGTGCTCCTCTGCGAGCACTGGTTGAGAGGGGGTGATGGTAATACGAGATCGATTAGACGTCTCGACCAAGGGCTCCTTGTAGTGTATCCTAGGAATGGACTACGGTGCATTCCTGGTATAGGCTTCAAGTGCGTCAAGACCGATGTCCGTGAGCGAAAAGCCACATGCTGCCAGAGCTGCCCCTGCTAGCTAACTGAAGACATCGGATCTAGACTAGGCAAGTCGAAAAATTCCCCCAAGTCACGGTGTAGCATACGTGCCAAGGACTGAATGGCATCAGGGTTATGATGTCTCAAACGTGCCTTCAGGACACCAGGCAGCATCCTGTCGTATTCTTATGCCCCTCCACAGCAATGCAGGGCTCTACTGTGGTTGACTCCTTTCCCTAGCTACTCGTGGGAATTTTTATGGCAGAAATAAACCAAAAAAATTCACCTACCAGGGAGGGTCAAGTCCCTGAACCAATGGAGGCTGAGGATGGACAGACCAACCTCAACCCCACAACATCAACAGGAGAGGCGGGAAATAGACCAACCAATCCTGAAACCAGTAGCCTTTCTTCTGGGGCGGAAAGAAGCCTGTTAGGCTTGACCACCACAGAGGAAGAGAGGAGCGAGACCGAAGGGGAGCTGGCCGCTCTTGAGAAACCTACTCTCAGGAGAAGGAGGCTACCAAATTCGGCGAAAAAACGTCTAAAACGATTCCTTCAAGAGGGGTTAGACTACCCCACAGCCTTGAAAAAGGCACTTGAAGGAAAAAAAGGGGACAAGGAAGACCTGAACCCGAGAAGTGGACGGAGACAACTGCCCACTATTCGGGAGCAGGAAGACCGCCCCTCCACCAGCAGATCACAGGGCGGAAAACGCACACGATCTGACGGCAGCACACCTGAACAACAGGCAAAGAAGCACAGGGCTGGAACAACCACCCCTGGCTTATCCTATGGGGCGGCACTGCAGGGCATTAGAGTTGGTATAGTCCACACTGATGCCCCGGCTGCCTCATTGGATAACAGTCAAACTAGGCTGATACAGAACGCCATAATGACGTCTGTAGACAAGCTCACGGAAGACGGACCCCAAGTCCGCTTCCTGGGATGTGCAGCTAGGCCAGGCTGGCTGCAAGTGACTTGCGCTGACAACGCGAGCATGACATGGCTTAAGAACGTAGTAGCCGTCCTGAAGCCATGGGAGGGTGCTCAACTTAAAGCCGTCAGCGGAGTCGACATACCAAAACCACATATATGCATCGCATATATACCCGATGACAATGACAAACGGTTGACATCGGAAGTGGTTCTTACAAGAATGAACCGCAATATGAACCGCAGTCTAAACACTCGGGAGTGGACAATTCTACACCGGAAAGAATCAGGTTCAGGACAAACCTGGACATTCGCCATTGATGACGAATCAATGGCGACTCTGAAGGGGATGGACTTCAGAGCCTTCTTTGGCTTTCGACAGGTCCAATTCCGTCCTAGGCCACGGGGGGAACGAAGAGATGCCCCACGTGAACAGGAGGCTGGCACTTCCGCCGAAACCCCTCAGGAGGAAGCTGAAGGTAGGGTTGGTCCTGTCTTCACAGAAGCTTCTAAACCTGAGACCGGATTGGTGGAAGCAACAGCTTCAACATCGGGTGGCAGAGAGGGAGCCAAATCCCTCTCAAAAAATGTCGCACCTCGACCAGGCCCCCTGAAAGGGAAAGGAAAGTCCATCCCTGGCAAGGGGACCAAAGGGTCGAAAAAACAAGGAGGTAGGGCCTTCTTGGATGAGTAGACTGGGAAGAAAAATGGAAAATAAGACCATTTTTCTGCAGGCCAATCTGCAACATGCCAAGGCTGCTTCATACATCCTTGGCAAAACTTTTAATGAAGGGCGGGTAGATATCGCCCTTCTCCAGGAACCCTGGCTATCAACAACAGGCCAAATAAGAGGCCTACATCAGGTAAGATAATTTGCTCTGGAAACAGACCCAGAGCATGTATCTTAATCAAAAGCAACATGAAATTTTTCAAAATTTCAGATCATTGCTCGCGGGACATGGCGACAGCGCTTGTCAAAATACCCATGGGACAGGGCACAACGGATATGATCGTTTGCTCTGCCTACTTTCCTGGGGACGCTGAAGCAAACCAACCTCCTCCAATTGAAGTGCGGAACTTAGTCGCCTACAGTCGGAGGAAGAACATCCATCTACTGATTGGATGTGATGCCAATGCGCACCATGCAGTGTGGGGAAGCACGGACACCAATCAAAGAGGTGAGTCATTATATAATTATTTACTAGGGGAGGGGCTGGTTGTTAATAACAGGGGCTCTGAACCAACCTTTGTAACTGCCAATAGGCAGGAGGTATTAGATCTAACGATCAGTGATAATCTCTTATCCACAAGAATCTCAGATTGGATAGTGTCATCAGAGCCCTCGTGCTCTGATCACAGACATATTCTCTTCAATCTGAAAACAGGGGAAAGACCCATCTTTGAATACAGGGATCCTAATTGCACTGATTGGGCTTGTTTTAGTCTTACCCTTCAGGAGCAGATGCGGACCTCTATTGCAAAGATATCAAATCGTGATGAGATTGAGCTGGCCTCAGAGCAACTGAGGACAGCCATAAATACGGCTTATCATGAAAACTGTCCAGTCAAGACTAAAAGGGACAACAGAGGAACCACTTGGTGGAACAACTCCCTTAACAAACAAAGGAAGGAGGTTCGTAAACTCTTGAATAGAGCTAAAGAGACCGGCACATGGGATCAATACAGAACTGCTCTAACGAACTACAACAAAGCCATCAGAGAGGCAAAAAGGAATTCATGGGAAACCTTCTGCCAGGGCATAACAGATGCACCTGGCAGTGCAAGGATCCATAGAATCCTCTCTAGAGAACCCGTTCAGGAGTTAGGATCGCTAAAACGACCTGACGGATCCTTTACGGAATCTGGCATGGAGACGTTGGAGCTTCTGGCTAAGACTCATTTCCCGGGATGTCGGATTTTGCATAATGATGAGGAGGAGCCTGTTTGGGACCGATCAAATCGGCCAAAAGCGGGTGATTGGATTGTCCCCAAGAACATCATTAATGCATCAACAATTAAAAGTGCTATTTTATCGTTTCAGCCTTTTAAATCACCTGGTGAGGACGGAATATTTCCAGCACTGCTGCAGAACGGTCTGGAAGTATTAACACCGTTCTTAATCAAACTTTTTAGAGCC
This sequence comes from Pissodes strobi, assembly GCA_016904865.1. Classification (NCBI taxonomy): domain Eukaryota; kingdom Metazoa; phylum Arthropoda; class Insecta; order Coleoptera; family Curculionidae; genus Pissodes; species Pissodes strobi. The sequence goes on along the minus strand of MU186642.1, from coordinate 40,052 downwards.
AGCCTAGCGAGTAATTATATACCTAGCAGCTGGACTAAATTCAGAGTGGTGTACATCCCAAAAATGGGACGTAGGGAATCAACACCTAACTCATGGAGACCTATAAGTCTGACCTCCTTTCCGTTGAAATGCATGGAAAAGATACTCGACGTGCACATCAGAACGGGTGCACTTGGTGAGTATCCACTGAATGCTCACCAATATGCGTATCAGACCGGCAAATCTACAGAACTAGCACTAAACAACCTTGTCGGGAACATAACACAAGCGTTAGAAAGCAAGACTATCGCGATGGGTGTGTTCTTAGACATCGAAGGAGCATTCAATAATGCATTACCAAACTCCTTATACACAGCATTAGCTGAATGAGGGGTTGAACCACAAATAAGGAACTGGATCGGAAGTATGTTAAACTGCAGAGTGGGCACAACAACCCTACAGGGGGAGAGCTACAGATTCAGGGCTGTTAGGGGGTGTCCGCAGGGCGGGGTTTTGTCGCCCCTTCTGTGGTCTCTCCTGATGGATGGTCTGCTGGCGGTCCTCTCGCTGTGGGATGTGGAGGTGCAGGCATATGCGGATGATCTAGTAATACTGATAAGAAGCAACTTGCAATGAACTATTTCAGAGGATCTGCAAGAGGTACTGACCGTGGTCTATGACTGGTGTGAAAGGGAGCAACTATCTGTGAACCCACACAAAACAGTTATAGTATCATTCACAAGGAAGAAAAGGCTGGAAGACCTAAGACCACCTTCACTCAAAGGAGAAACTATCCCATTTGCGAATACAGTTAAGTATCTGGGAATTACCTTAGATAAAACACTTAACTGGAATGCGCATCTGGATAAAATTGCCGCAAAGGCGAAACTGTCATTATGGACCTGCAGACGCATTTGCGGCAAAACATGGGGCATACATCCGAAACAAATGCACTGGCTCTATATCGCGGTCATAAGACCAATGATAACATATGGGGCAGTAGCTTGGTACTCTAAGAGCTTACAGAGCTCCGCGAGAATCAAATTATCTACCTTACAAAGACAAGCGTGTCTGGCAATTAGTGCCGCTTTCGGCACTACACCCACGGCAGCGCTTGAGTGTCTTCTAAATCTGCCACCTCTTCAAATAGTACTGGAGAAGGAGGCTAGATGGGCGACGTATAGATTGACACAGGCGGTGATCAACAATCCGCAGGCGATCATCATGGTGCCCAACAGGCTGGAAAATGCCAATGAGCAGGACAGTGTGTTGGGTCTACCATCAGATGTTATGCCTACCAAAACCACCTATTACCATGCCTATGACGTCCTCCTACCAGAGAGGAACGAATGGGCGAAGGACTCTGAAAATCTGAGAAGAACAGAGAATAGTTGGTTCACTGACGGCTCCAAGACCAATGATGGTACGGAAGCTGCTGCATGGAACAAAAATGGTAAGGTTGAGCTTAAATGTTCCCTAGGCAAACATGCAACCATTTTTCAGGCTGAAGTTAAGGCCATTGATATGACTGCACAGTGGCTCATCGATAGAAACTGGAAAGGCAAGTCAATCAAAATTTTCTCGGACAGTCAAGCAGCTCTAAAAGCTCTTGATTCTAGCCGTTGTTCATCCAAGACAGTATGGAACTGCCAGGAACTACTCACCAAACTAGGGAGAGAAAACAAACATACATTGATCGAAAAAGCTGATGCTCTTGCGAAGCAGGCGGTCGCAACGGCCTTCATAGGACCAGAACCAGTACTGGGAATACCTTATAACACAGCCAAAGAAGCCCTCTCCAGGTGGACACAAAATCAATTTGTAGCTAATTGGAGAGAGTTACCAGGCCTAACTCATTCAAAGGTGCCATCAGGAATGAGAACCGGACAGCTTCTTCAACTTGGCCGGCAGCAGGTACAGGCTGTAGTTGGCATGTACACTGGCCACTGTCGGCTAAGAAGCCACATGAACAACATAGGGCTCTCCGAAGAAACGGAATGCCGCTTGTGCTTGGAGGACGAAGAAACAATGGAGCATGTTATATGCCCCTGTCCAGCAATGGAAAGAACCAGACAAACAGTCTTTGGAAATACTCAAATCACACTTGCAGATTTGAAAACTATCCACCCCAGAAAGCTGTTCGATTTCTTGAAAAGGATCGAGCCTCTGGCATAGTGGAAACACAGATGTGAGCCACAATAGACCAAGGGTCGCAGTGGAGGGTCCTATTTGGACCCACTCACGTGTACAAATACAAATACTGGTTGAGACCTGGAGAACCAATATGTTTACAACATTATGTAATGTTGGATGGTTATTGTCGCTCGAATCTTACTCATGGGGGAACAATGATACTTGTGAAGGAGTCATTCTTGAGCTTGTGTTACTTTGAAATGTATGGAAGATTTAGTCATTTAGTGGAGAATAGGGTGTTTGAAATGTCAGTGATTCATTGTCCTGACATGAAGTTGTTTGTTTTATGTTTGTACAGAGCTCCAACGGGCAACGTTGCTGATTTTTTGCTTAGGCTTGAGCTTGTATTGTCGGATTTACTTATAGGGTCTGCCATAATTCTTTGTGGCGACTGGAACATAAATTTTATGACTTCACATGATGCTGATACGCAGTTACTGGGGGGGCTATTAACTTCGTTTGATCTGCAAATTGCAGTGGACTCACCTACGCGAATTACAGCTCACTCTTCTACTTTAATTGATTACATGTGTACTAATATAGAAACAGATAAAGTTGAATGTAAAGTAATAAATTCAGGACTGTCTGATCATGAAATTATTTCGTGTAGGTTTGTCGTGAAGAAAAAGAATAATGGTGCAATTAGAGGAAAAAGAAAAGGTAGACTGTTTACACGGCGGAACTATAATAGGTTCGCGAAGGTTTGTAATGCTGATGATTGGCAGTCCGTCCGTCTTAAGTGACACCGATCCTCTTGAGGCTTTCCACAAGAGGCTGTGCATGCGTTTTGATTCCTGTTTTCCAATTAAATATTTAAGGCATACATCTGGGTAACAAGGGGAATAAGAGTTTCTTCCAGGAATCTGCGTTGTCTGCATTATGTTACGAAGTTCTTCATTGACAATATATTCTTCACTACATTTTTTAATGGATATAGAATGATTTATCGTCTTACCATAAAGATTGCTAAATATATCTATTACCAAGATCGAATTAATTCTTCCAGAAACAAACAAAGAGAAACTTGGAATATGGTCAATGAAATTAGGGGTGAGAGTGGGCATGACAGGGCAGATTCTGGGCTGTCTCCTGATCAATTGAATGATTTTTTCTGCTCTGTAGCGGCTTCACTTTCGAATAAAGCAAATTTATATAGCGACTATAGAAAATATTTAAAGACTGTGTCTGTAAAGGATTCCTTTTATTTTGCACCGACTGATACCTTGGAAATAAGAACAGTTTTTGGGCAAATAAGGAATGGTAAAACATCGGGTTGGGATGATATTTCTGCAACAGTATTGTTGAAGCTCTCGAACTCGGTTTTGGCAATTTTGACCGAATGCATTAATGTGTCTTTTCTTAGTGGATCATTTCTTTCTTCTTTGAAGATTGCTACTGTTACTCCATTATTTAAGGGTGGTGATGGGAAATGTCCTTCACACTATAGACCGATTGCTCTTCTGCCCACTTTGCCGAAGGTCGTTGAGAAGATTTCCAAAACAAGAATGGTCTCCTTCCTGGAGGTCAGTAAAATATTGAGCCCTAAACAGTTTGGTTTCCAGACTGCAAAGGGGACGACGGATGCAGTGTTTGCATTCTTGGAAGATTTATATTTGGAACTCACCGATGGGGAGGCTGCCGCAGCAGTGTTCTGTGATCTGTCGAAAGCCTTCGACTGGGTGGACCATGGAATACTGCTGTGGAAGCTTGAGTCCTATGGGTTTCGAGGGACATAACTGAGCTGGTTCAAGTCTTACCTAACGGAAATACTTCAGAGTGTTTCTTTTAATGAGTGCAGTTCTAAACAACGGAAGCTCGACTATGGTGTGCCTCAGGGATCGGTTCTTGGCCCGATACTATTTTTAATTTATATTAATGATTTCTCGGGTCTGGACATATCTGGACAGTTCACCCTATTTGCGGATGACGCAACCATTCTGTGGCATAATAAGGGTGTCACGACACTCGGTCAAACTTTAAACACTGATTTGGCAAAGATTAAGTAGTGGTGCGATACAAACCGCTTGGCACTCAATGTATCGAAGACTAGTGTGATGTCCTTTGGATGTAACTTGGATGTTGTGAGTTTGGGGAGCGAGAGCTTGAGTAACTTGTCGGAAAATAAATTTTTAGGTAGTTTTATCGATAGCAGCCTTAAATTTGAGGGCCACATAAACAAGCTTAGTTCGAGGCTCGCTTCAAATTGCTATGCAGTTCGAGTCGTCTTAAAAAATCTGGATGCTCACGTTGTTAGGAATGCATACTTTTCACTGATCGAGTCGCATTTGAGGTATGGAATTTGTTTTTGGGGAGTGAGTTCAAGGCGACTATTTGATAGCCTGTTTGTTTTATAAAAAAGAGCGGTTAGATGCATGTGTGGAGCCCGTCCGAGAGATTCATGTAAACCACTTTTTCTTAGGCACGGTATACTAACATTGCCGGCCTTGTTTATTTTGGAATCTGAATGCTTTCTGCACAAAAAATATAAGAGTGACACAAATGCCATACATCATTATCCCACTAGGAGTGCTGGTAATTTACCGTTGCCTATACCCACTTCTACACGAACAAAGAACAGTAGGCAGCTATTTAATCACTTACCCATCCACTTAAAGCGGATGCAGAATGATAGGGGGTTTAAAAGGAGAGTTAAGAGATTGCTTATTTCCCGAGCCTATTATTATAGCGTGGCCGAGTTTCTTGGGGAAAACTTTTAAAACTTTTAAATGTATTTCGTAATGGTAAACGTTCCTATGTATCTAGATGTAGTTCGGACATATTTGTATATCTGTTATTTTATTTTGTTTTGTATCTATTATTTTGTATTTTATATGTTAGTGCTTTGTCTATACGAATTGTTATTTCTTGACAATAAAGCTTGATTTGATTGATTGATTGATTGATTGACAATAATAAATAAAGTTTTCTAAACGTTGAACCTAATAAAAACGACAGTCATTGTTTGGGCTACTGCCCACCTTGTGGACATGCAGAATGTCGCCACTTATTGAATGGTATCAACTTTTATTTTAATAACAAAGCAAAGTATTAATAATTATTGTTTTCAAAAGATACATACTCGTACCTTGACGGTCTGCCCATGTCTTCATTTTCAATGGTAAACAAGGAGTTGAAAGCTTCTTCATCGAAATGTTTACATTTAAGCATTCCTTCATGAAATTGCTCTTCCGGAATCAGATAGCTGGTGCCAGACACTTGTGAAGCGTCACTGGGATAATTGTGACATCTTAATCTTCTAGGAGACGACTTAGGAGACATTGAGTGTCTTGCAGCCTGCTGGTTGCATGGAATAAGCTTCCGAACAGCTATGTCGTTCAGCATATCAACCGCTTCTTGCCTGAAATGGCACAAAATTTTAATGTTAAA
>MU186642.1:20920-34483 GCA_016904865.1 Pissodes strobi | reverse complement strand
TCCCGAATATTCGTGATGTATTGGAGATTATATATAAGCAGACCTAAGGCCAATGTTAGTCAGTGAGTCGGTTAGTCAGTTAGTTCAGTTAATCATTGAGTGTTGAATAGATATTAGTGGTAAAGTTATAAGACTAGTTTAGTGAGTTGAATTGTATACAGTTGTAGTGAATAAAGAGAGTATTAGTTGAAAATAACAAAGTTGTAATTCTGTTAAGAACCCACGGGAAAAACGTAACAATATTAATAGAAACGACAACAGGATTCATTCAACGTTTTCGCTTTTTTGTCATCATATCTGAGGTTTTAGGGAACACGAAAAATTTTTTGAAAGGTGTTGGCCTACTGGTTTCTTCTTGTCATATTAGTTGCTATTAACATCAATTAGTACATGCCAAAAAGGAGCACCTATAGAGCAACGAGCTTCAGGTGCAAAACTTTCATCAGTCTATTCTACATCTGATTGGTTGCTTCATCGATTCGTTCCCAATAATTTTCTCGAAAATTCTCATCGTATGATCTACTGCCAAAGAAGAGCATGTCATAACTTCTTCCTTTCTTCAATTTCATATCGTAGTTGGTCTATTAGTTGAGACCAAATTATAAAATGATCGATTGGTTCATTAAATTTTCGGGAAATGCGCCTAAAGCTCTTCTTTGTCCCTCTTCTACTAGGATTGTAGGCATTACCTTGTGAAGGAAATTAGCATAGGTGTTACCACTTACCACTATCAGCAAAGGTAGCCATAAGAGTAATTTGTTACTTTTCGGAATTTACTCTTACATAAAAATCATCATTATGTTAAAAAGGACCAAGAACCTTGCGATTCTTGGACATAAATTAAAGCAGGCTTCATCGCCAATAAATATGGAAGTTGAGTCTAAAAGTATATCATCAAATGCCTATTTCTTTAAGTAATTTGAAATCGCGTCAAACCATTGCTTAATCTCGTCTAGAGTAACAGCAGTCCAAGCTTCATCAATCGATTTAGCATGTATTTGTAGATTGTAGGATGGCGTCCTAAGAAACCTTCGAACCAGGATCTTCTAGGTAAGTCATTTTTTACATATCGGGTATCTCTGTCTAAGTTTTTAAAAGTAACTTTTTGACAATTGAATAAATCATTTATATGAATAGGCAACCTTTTTCGTGTCATATTAATTATCCAGAAGACAAGACTCTTTTCCTACGCTTTAGTTTATCCTGTCTTTAGCTAGCAGTAAAAATCAAAGTGTGACAAAAAATTTCAATTGAACGGATACGCTAAGACATTTTTTACCACCCGCTTTGGCTAAGGGGATAATTATAAGTTTAATATGGGAATTCGGACTTCCTTTTTCAAATACCGACAGTTGTATTCCAATCGGTAATATTCGATTTGATTCATTCTATATCAATTAATTTGCACAAGCCTTCATATGAACGGTTAAATTTACACACACGGTATATCGTTCCCAGCTGAAACGACAAAGCTTAGTTGTATATTGGTGTTGTCCCCTTGGTTTTGTCTTATTGTGCTGCCTTCCTAAATGGGAAAAGGAACCCTTCGTCTAATCACTTGGCTTATTTTCATTATTTCAGTTCTATAATATACCTTGACAGCCACCCTCTGGCTTCGACTTTACTAATTATGACACCTAATTGCTGATTCGATATATTTTGGGCATCTGGAATGTATTTTAGCCTTTCTTGGAGAGTGGTGTCTAAAAGAAAACAATAGTAGTGATAGATTGATTACATATTTGCAGAGTACCTTATTGGGATGTAATGCAGACATGAGTTATATTTTAAGGTTATTTGGGGAGATCTAGCACTGACATTTGCACTTACCTCTTGTACATTTGATGGTCATACTGTGGTAATTGTCTCGTTGGTATATGTTTAGTAATCCATTGTTTTACTTAGGTGATTTATCTGACTATTTTCATTTTGGGAATAATACAATGATGCTTGTTAGAAGTTGACATGTCATTTGTCCGATTTGGACTATAGACTCATAGTCGGGTCCGTCAATCGATATCGACTCGAGAACCACTCTAAGTTGCATTGCTTAACTGTAGGGTTTAGTTATCATACGCTTGAATTTGCTGGTTGTATTGGATGGTATCAATGTTTGGCATTCTAGGCTTGTATACTGACGGAGTATTGCACTGATTATCCGTTATTAAAGTTCGATAATATTTCAGCTCGGAGTAGATCCTGCTCTACGACAAGGAAATTGTTCTATGTTTCATATAGTTCTGTGGGTGTAATTTTCGAGGTATAATTGACAGGTCTTTGGACAAGCGCGTGATCTTCACGGTTGCCAAGTTAATGCTTTATTTGGTATAATGCTATTAGTGGCGTGTTCTGATTGTACTTTTGACTGCCGCATAACGCGTGGGTTATGTATTCCCACTAAGCATCTAAAGGTAAGTTCCAACTTCAATATCATTTCAATAGTGAGTCACTTTATCGCTTGATTTGACGAATCCGGTAGTATGACGTCATAACTTTCTAGTACTTTGTCACAAATAGAGACGCTGAAAACATCGCAAGTTGGGCAAGCGCGATGATGATTCTTCTAGCGTCGTCATTTTAGGGCAAGTCAATTTAGTCTTTATGTGATCTTGAAGGAACCAGAAGATTTTAGTGCGTGGCTCTCGAAATTGGGAATTTTCGTTGAGGTACTGATATTTAGTGCGAAATAATCAGTGCCCTAGTAAGGGGATTATTCAACGAAGTCCTTGAGCAGGATTGTGGTCGTCGATGGTTTCTCGTCTGATGGATGATTGTAGATGAAGGAAGATTTGTAGATTCGACCACCTGCCCTCATGTGGGGGATTTGACTTACGAGAGCTGCCACACGCTTGAACCCCGTTTAACATCTTAAGAGAATTTTTCTTTTATGTTCCAGTTTTATTTTTCGTTTCCCTTTTTCCGGTAGTGGTTGCTATTGGTCTACGGATTTCCAGTGCCTTCCTGGGTTTCCAGATTGCATACTGAGACTCCTCCGACTACACGTAGTTTCGGAGTGACCATCAAGTTAACTATGTGTCTCGCTGTCTGATCCAAGCCTCAATGCTCACGAAGGGTATCTTGACGCTCCAGCGGTTTGACGAACACCTGGATCCTGGTTGAACTCACTGTTGGTAAGATAAGTCTTAGTTTAGGTTATTATGTAGTGTATTCAGGGACTTTTATTTTTATTTTCTTTTATTATTGTGGTTTACTTTATTGGTGATTTAGGGCTACTTAAATTAAAGTTTCGTGAATTTGTTTAATGTTAGAAGTGACTAAAGGGGATTGCTTGGCTACAATATAGCTACCTTCAAGTTATTTGGGAGTAACTGGGATTATTCTCAATAGTTAGAATAGGTATACTGGATTCTCTAATCGGGATAGTATTGGCGTGTTATTAATTAATTTCAGCGTAGTATTGATTGCGCGATTTACTTCTTTCCAGCGTTGTATGATATAAATATTTTTGTAACTGTTGGTATATAAACATAGCATATCGATGCGTATTCATATAGGTTTACCTCTGGTACGGATGCTAATTAATACACTTACATTAATGAATATTTTACTCACATTAATCTCTAGTACATTTGAACTAGCACGTTAACTTCTCGCTTATTGATTAGTTATTTAGAGTGTAGAAGTGGAAGAAGTTATCATATTTTTGTACCGTATATGTTAATAGCACCAATCAAGTGCATGTAAACGACACGTGATCACGTCTTCGTATTTATAGGGCGCCGTAGATATAACATAAAGTACTACTTAATTTAACCCGTTACTTTCAATCGCACATCTTTAGTATATAGTAAGAGATATAGCTAAATACACAATAAATTCTTCCTGTAGCAATTATTTTTCATTCAAAAGTATAGTCCCCAATACTGAATATACACTTGTTATTATTGTTTAATTGGAGTGGTAGTTTTTTTGATTCCCTTTCCAAGTTTTCTCAATAAGTTACAGGGGGGAGGAGCGCAACTCGTGGTTATTGGTCGAATCTCACTGAAGATCCAGCATCAGGGGATGGCGAAAAGTTAACAGCGTGGCGCTCAGGTATTTTAACTCACCACGACCCTTCTCCACTGTCTAAAAGCTGGGGGCCGCCATTGTTCCTGCACTAAAGGCTGTACCACCGATTGTGAACTTGGAGATTTATGTGAACTTTGAGATTTATGTGAATTGGGTTTGTATTTTGGGTGATTGAGCGTTACAAGTTCAAAGATGGGGCAAACTTGTTGAAGTGAAAACTTCTTTTGGCGCATTTCCATTATAGTGAATAAGATTGAGCTGACTACTCAAAAGCATGTATCATTTAAAGCAATCTACGTATGTAATGCTTAACGCTGTCTACGTTCGACTATTTAACGCTCAATCGCGTATTTTTTGCATATTTAACATTTGTCACGAAATCGGTCGCGAGTAGAAATTTGAGATTGGACACGTTTTTAAGTAATATTTGCGAATCGCTGACGGTCAATAATAATTGTGATTGGCTATCCGATTTACCGTTTCTCAGTTAGTATATCAAATGTGCATTTTTGAAAAATTTTACCTTGATATACAATTACTGTGGAAAATATAGCACGTAGCTAGTGATGAGCGAGACTGGTCTTGGTCTTTGTCTTGCAAAAAAAGCAAGACAAAGACCAAGACTAAGACCGTTTGTGATTAGCAAGACCAAGAATCTTGCGAGACACTTACAAATTGCGCACTGTATGATAATATCAAGGGATTGTTTGAAATAATATTTTATTCCTCTATTACTTTTTTAAATTTACATTGTTTGAATATTATATTAAATTGAATATTTTGAGTGGAATTTAAACTAGCTTTGTAAATTAGTGTTTCCGAAATAAATGTATACATATATTTCTGAATTATGTAATAGCTATTTACATACCATGGGAGGAAAATAGTGCTTTTCCTCCCGCGGATAGTTTGAGTAAATTTCCAAGTGTTTCAGAGTCGATCTTGGTCGATTTTCTGAACAAAAAGAGATGTGCTCTTAGGCACTGAAATTTACCATAGGGCTAGTTCTAAAGTCATTTTGTAAATAAAACAAAAAGCTTTAGCATTATATGAATATTTTAATAAATTACTTTATTTGAAAATAACTAGAAGCTCATAAATACATAAAATATAAACAATGAATTATTGCACGTAGTCAGTGCTACGATGTGAAAAATATCAGTCGAGGCAAATTTCGACCTTGAAAAATATAACATAAATAATACTCTTAAAACCTAAATCATTGCGTAAACAATTGTAGTACTAAACTAATGTATGGTTATAAACATAACCTTGAAACTATATACAGTTAAATGTCTGTTAGAGTTCCTGCGGAACAGCTGCTTATCAACTATGTTAGCTGATTTAGCTTTGATATAAAATACAATATACAAGCGATAATAACAGGATTAGTATTACCTTAGAGTCCACCTATAAGCTAATATGTACACTATGAACACCATTGACGAGAAACGTTCAATGTTCAGGTTATCTTCTAACACTGGGGGAAAGTCACTTTGACAAAACACTTGCTAGGCCTATATCTAGCTTCTATGTACAGGGTGGCTCGAATTCGTGTCTATGTATGGGGAACTCGAAAACCGTAAGAGATACAGTGTCGGTCAAATTAAGGCAAAATTGCGCATTTAAGTGCCTAACAATATGCCGTTTAGAAAGTTTTAAAATTCCGAGTATTTACGGAGATATCCGGAAAAAACCGAAATTTTGAAAAATCATTTTATTTTTTTCCTGGACTTATTTAAAAACGGATTTCAAATCTAATTGCACTTTTGCATTGCCACTTTTTCCGCTCTATCCAATGATGATATCCAGTTTGAAATCCGACGTTTCGTCTTCAAGGGATCACCATCAACTTTTTTTTTTAAATACGAACTTTAATTTTTTTTATCGTTTTTCAGATGGTATTGGCGTTATTAATATGAGTATGTGTTTTAATTTATTTTTTATTTTTATTATTTTTTTATTATTTTTATTTTATATATTTTGCTTTGGCGTGATTTTAAATAATTTAAGGTAGGTACTTTTGAAATTTTCATATTCCATAAAAATATTTTATTTGTTTTTTGCATTAGGTGGAAAATTGGAGCCCGTATTAAAAATTAAAATATTGCCATGAACTATTACTCAAACACGTTGCTTAGTGCATTTTATTTATAAGCAAAATTCCAATAGGTGTTTTTCCATCAAAGTTCCTATAGTATCACGTAGTATGATTATAAATTTTTGATGTTCTCTATTAAATAAATTTTTTAATTCGTTAAAAGTTGGGAATATTTTATCTTTGCAGTAAGCAACTTGTTTGAGTAATAGTTCATGGCCATATTCTCGTAAGAAATAATTTTACTATTTTTATTTTTAATACGCTCCAATTTTCCACTTAATACAAAAAACAAAATAAAATTTTTTTATGGAATATAAAAATTTTAAAAGTACCTACCTTAAATTATTTAAAATTACGCCAAAGCAAAATATATAATTAAAAACATAATAATAAAAATAAAAAAAAATTAAAAAAAAGTAAAAAAAAATAAAAGCACATAGTCATATTAATAACGCCAATACCATCTGAAAAACGATAAAAAAAATTAAAGTTCGTATTTAAAAAAAGAAAGTTGATGATGATCTTCTGAAGACGAAAGGTCGGATTTCAAACTGGATACCATCATTAGATAGAGCGGAAAAAGTGGCAATGCAAAAGTGCAATTCAATTTGAAATCCGTTTTTAAATAAGCGCAGGAAAAAAATAAAACGAATTTTCAAAATTTCGGTTTTTTCCGGATATCTCCGGAAATACTCGCAATTTTAAAACTTTCTAAACGGCATATTGTTAGGCACTTAAATGCGCAATTTTGCCTTAATTTGACCGACACTGTATCTCTTACGGTTTTCGAGTTCCCCATACATAGACACGAATTCGAGCCACCCTGTACAATGTAGTTCTATTTCTTGCAAATAGGAATGACTGAAGTGTAGTGGTTTGATTGCTATGCAGTTAGTGCATATTGGCATGACATGAATGCCTTGTGAATGCGGCTTATTGGGGCACGCATGAATGACTAGTAAGTATGCTATGCAGGTAGCATAGGTAAGTTGAAATCCGCGTATGGGATGTAGCATTGTAATAGCTTGTGTAAATTGGCAGACTAGTGCCGTTTAATCCTTATGTGAGAATACGGCATGAGTGTGTATGCAGACTAGTGCAGAGTAATCCTTATATTAAAATAAGGCAAAGAGTATAGCAATCCAGTGGTATGCTGGTAATATAGAATGTTTAAAATCCAATGGAAGTACCATTGGGGACTGCGCAGCGCATGGCACAGCCTTTGAGAGTTAAGAGATCAGTGGGTCTCCAAAATGGCAGTAGAGCCGAAATATACCTTTTTGTAGGTTTAGTACTAGAGATCAGTGGGTCTCCATATGGCAGTAGATGCCGAAAAAATGCCTTTTTGTAGGCTTAGTACTAGAGATCAGTCGGTCTCCATAATTGGCAATGAGATGCCCAAAAATACCTTTTTGTAGGCTTTGTGAGAATGTGATTGTAAACATGTTCGTTTACTTACTTGAGATTTAGAGACTAGGCTCTATTGAGTGTGGTGTGGTTCGAGACAGGGCTCGATTGTACAACTCCCATGGATAAGACCAATTGGGACGCCATTGCTCGGCGGGAGAATAATGGCATTAAATTTGCCAATAAATACCTTATTGCAGGCTTGATGTGACGATGATTATGCCAGGATATCACTATATCACTTGAGTAACAAAGTAGAGATGATGAGGTATCAAAACGTGAAAACTTGCCGGCATGGCGCCTAGCGCCAGCCGGCTAGAAACGGGGGTGCGCCTTTTGCGACTTACATGGTCGAGGTTCAAGAGACTACTTCGTACTCTATACTGAATTCTAGAACGTGGGAACTAGAGCAACTTGAAGAAGTTGTTACCGCCCCTTCTGGTGGGAGAAGATGCACCGCTTCGGCCTGGAAAGGGCAATAATGTAAATACAGATATTGTGTAAAAACTTAACATGACTGGTTGTCTAAATTAATATTATGAATTTTAATACAAATCCGGTTGAAATCTGCTGATTAGTTTGCATGAAATTCGAATATTAAAGATGTGAATTTTAGGGAATTTTAGTTAGGGTGAACTGGCTATCCTGTAGGATGCGCTGTGATTGGTCGACTCGGTCGCCGGGGTATAGCGGGAAACGCTATGATTGGTCAGATGAGTTTAGGATGCGCGGCAGGCTCCAAATGAGTAAAGGTGGTTACAACAGATGGCGCTAGCAATGCAGCCCGGATAAAGCGCGAAGCGCTATGATTGGTCGGAGGCCTTTTGAGGACGCTTAACTTTTAGCTTTCTAGCCTGCCGACGCAGTGGATAAACGTGGTAAACAAGAGATGGCGTTAGTAGTATCGCCAAGGTATTAAATTGTTTGGAATGCGAGGACAGTGGCGTGGAAAGTTAGATTGTACAAAAATTAAATCGTTAGATTTGAAGACGTGTTCAAAAATGGTTTTTGAACACCAAGGGAGGAAAAACACTTTACTCCTGAGGTATGTATATAGTTTTTTCTACTACGTCGTTATGTTTTATATACCCACCTCGATGGGCCACTATCGATATATGAAGATTCGAATACTTATGGGAATTTTCTGAGAGGGAGGAAAATTGTTGTTCTCAGGGAGGAAAAGACTTTTCCTCCCCGGGAGGTAAAGAACCGTTTTCTTCCCTCGTTTCGGGGTTGAAAATGACGTTTTCTAGTAAGGTAGTAGGAAAAATCATTATCATGTTAGACGTAGCTATCATAAAAGGAACATACACCTATATTCAGGTTGGGTAGGGACTTTTTCATAGGATGCATTTGACAATAAAAAGGTACGTATCAAAATTCGATTTTTAATTAGTAGATAATTAGTGTGGTATTCGCAAAGGTTCGATTGTTAGATTGTTATGTGTTAGAAATTTTTTTAGTTACCCAATGATAAGAGTGGAACATACGGAAATCAAATTCGAAACAGTCTGAGATTATTTTATTGTTTTGTTTTGTTGATTTGATTTTTTTTATTTTACGCTTTGTTAAAATCAAGACTTGCAAGACTCGTGCTGCAAGACCAAGGCCAAGACCAAGGTAGCATACTAGTTTGCAAGATCAAGAGCAAGACTATGTACAAGAACAAGACCAAGACCATGCAAGTAGGTATTGGTCTTGGTCATGCTTTGCTCATCACTAAAGAGCGGAGAATATGCAAAATGCATTTTTTGTCTGTTTTGTACAAAACATGCATTTTTTCCAATAATACAACATTTATTGCATTTTATGGCCAAATAAAGACCCTGTCCGTCCCTTTTCGATTGCTTGTTTATTGCACGGCACGTGTTTATTAGTTTATTTTATTACATTACAATGGGGGCCACTGAGGTACTTTACTACTTCATTGAATTACCCAGGATAAACCCACACTCTATGGTATTCCCAGTAAAAGCAATTAATATTGCAAACAGAATCCGATAGTTCAAAGAGGTGGCAATTTTTAATATCTTTGATATCGTCTACTTGAAACGTTCTTGTGTGCCTCGTTGTGTAAAGTGAATTGTGTCTGTGTCTGTCTGTCCAGTGTTTGTTAAAATGCCGAAAACTAACTTCCTTCCATATGTCGTGGATAAAGAGCTATCGGGAGTTCACTTGGGATGGCACCAATTTGTTTTGTACAGCTTGTTCGAAAATTGTGAGTATAAACCATATTTTCACATTTATTTTTTTTCCAGTCTATAGTAAATAAAGAAAGATATATGTTTTTTGGTATAATAGGAAATTTTGGCTTTTATAAATTACGTATTCACGCACATTATTGGTAGTTAATGTTAACAATTTTAAAGTATTTATAAAAATTTTCTACTCAATTATTTTATAGTAAAAAAAGAAAGATATATTATGGTTTTTGGTATAAGGAGATTGCTGCTTTTATAAATTACATATTCAAGCAATTTATTGGTAGCTAATGTTATAAATTTTAATGTATTTACAAAAGTTTTCTACTCAAATATTTTATTTGGTAGAAGTATGAAAGATTTTTTAACGAATGTAAACCCAAATTAATTATTGCTTTTTTGGATTTTACAGATTCATGGAGATAAAAAATTTACTGTGGATCAGCATCTCAAATCAGCAAAACACCAGCTCAACGCACGAAAATTGCAACGAGGGAAGCCCTCCCAGCAAGCAATACAACATTGTCTTGAAGAAAAATCAAAAAGCAGCGAACAAGCCCAATTCAATGAGGACTTATGTAAGGCATTCATTGGAGCCAATATACCACTTAAAAAACTGAGCAACCCTAATTTACGTTCGTTTTTGACAAAATATTGTAAATTTAACATACCGGACGAGTCAACTGTACGTAAAGGTAGTGTTGATATCATTTACAAGCAAACTGTAAATGACATTGAAAAAAGTGGGTAAGTGAAATATTTCAGAAGTTTTTATAGGTAATTTCACTGATTTCGAAAGAGAACTGGATTTATATAAATTAGAAACACACTTAATTCCAAAACTAAAATACTGTCCGATAACTTCTGTAGATCTTGAGTAAAGTTTTTCCATTTTTAAACATAAGTTTACAGATAAAAGATACAATTTTCTTTTGTAAAATTTTGAAACATATTTAATTAGAAATTGTTTTTTTAACTGCAAAGAATAGTTTGTTAATTTACGAATTGTATGTTGTGCAAGTTGCTATTATCTGAATGTATCAATGGGATTATTGAATTATTAATTGTATTATTAATTATTTTTATAATCGTAAATATTTTGTCAGTGTAAAATTTTTATGTTTTAGATTTTATGGTTTGTAATTTGCTATGTATGTATCAATGTGTGTATCTATGAATAAAAAACTTTTATTACGATTTTTTTTGTTTCATTTATAGTTATTTAAATAAGTCTGTGGCTTTATTTTAAATAACATCAATGTTCATAATTTTTCATATAATAATGCATATTTGCATTTTTTGTTCATTTCGATGCATATATTCTGAAAATTTTATACATTTAAATGCGCATATATTGGGGTTTTTCGCTTACACATTTTCCGCTCCTTACTCATCACTACACAGCGTATTTTTTTATCTAGCAAGTCTACTTTCTAGGTTTTTGATGCACACGGGAGATACAATGACGCTTTAAAACAAATAAATTTAGTCAATAGCCAATTATATTCTGAAAGTAACAAGTATATTTGGTATGGTTATATTTATGATATACCGATCTTGAGCAAATTACACACTAATTATAAATTACACACTATGTTTATGAATAGACTTTTGAAAAAAAATTACATGAAAGCAAAAATAAAAATAACATAAAATGTGTTCTTCTCTATAAGGAAATGTTGTTACAATTCCATAACTTTGAGATATACAAAACACTCGGTCAAAAAAGCCAACCACATTGAAGTTTTCCAGATACACTACAAAATTCCAAAACTCTCTGGAGGTTTACACTATCCTCAATATCTTTCATTTTATATTGATCCAATTGAAACTTCTTCCTTGGTTTCTTCAAAAATTTTTGCAACAAAGTATCTCCTACAAACTGCACAATTTCCCTTTCTGACTGTCCACTCTGCCAAACATTGAAAGCAGCACTTATGATTGTAAGACATAGGAACACAAATCTCTGAATTTTCCATCAATTTCAAGCAAATAAAACACTCATTTTCTATACATTCTTTTTCTACGCACTGTTCTTCTATTTTGTTATCTACTTTAATTTTTTTTACCACTTGCTTTTTGCTTTTTCTCTTTCTTTTTCTTGTATTAACCATAATCTAACTACACAAATTTTGAATTAAAGTGGTGAACCCTAAGCTGCTAGTTTTATAATAACAGTTAAAGTGGGGAATAAAAGCTGAAGGTTACGAACAAAATGTATCAAGGTTATACAAAAGGCAACACCTTGTTTCGTGGTGGGAGATCGTCCTCGGTAGGCGGAGTGTTGACCGGTCGATAACCGAGGCGTAATTGTAACAAGGTTATATTATAGAGTGAATCAACACCCAGACTTATGTGTATCTTAATAGTAGAACTAAGATTTTACAGGAAGGCACAAACTTATTTCATGATGAGGGATAGGTAATTACCTCCTCTGTGAGGACTCACTCTCGTTAACACACTACTTTTTGGCTTTTCCTGTATTTAAAAAAATAGTCAATCGATGTAATTTTCAGTGAATTTCAAAAGTTTTATCAAAGAAATATCTGAGCCAATAACAAAAGGCGTGTGTGTAAAGTTATTTTCATGTGGAACACCCAATTTTTTATATACTTTTTAAAAGACGCATTGTTACGTTTTGTGGTGAAAATCTTTGATATTACAATAGCTGCTGCTGTTTTTATTATATTTTATTTTTGTTCTTTATAATTTAATTGCTACCTCTTTCAACATGACCCGCTTATTTTCGAAGTAACATTAGAATCCTCTAGCTTCTTAAACTTGTTGCTACAATGTCATTTTCTCGATTACGTCGATTTATTTCAATAAATTTTAAACAAATGTGTCTAAAAGTGAGACTCCAGGGCTGTTTGATGATCAAGAATTGTTTCCATTACGTCTAATCCATTTACTATATCATTGATTTAAAATTTCAACATCACGCACGGCATGCGGAAGAGCTCCATCTTGATCTCAAATTAAGTTCCGACATTATTCGACAACCAACTTGAAATTACTAGCCCTGCACAAGTGATGGCCCATTCCTTCATAGACTATGAAGGAATGGGCGTTGCTTCGAACCGAAGCGCATCACACTTAATAGATATACTCAAATCCCTAAGATCGTAATGTAAGTTAGAGGCGTTGCACATATCAGCAATATTAAAATATAAACAAAACAAAAAACTGTTGATAAACTGCAACTCTTTAATCCCTTAATCACTTTCTTAATCTAGCCCTTACCTTAGGTTGGCTTTTCTGGAAAATGAAGTTCTTGGCGTAGTTTCAGCAGGACTTAAAGCAGCAACTGGGGTTTGAGGCGAATCTCTATACAAGCGTAATTTCACTTTATCTCCACATTGCCTAAGGTACTGCACTGCTTGTTCATGGGTCATCGAGAATATCTCTACGTCGTTAACCTACATATTTAATATTAGTGAGCAAAACGTACTTGTTTACTTGCTCTAAGAACTATTGCTTAGTTGAATGTTAATCTATGTTAAAACCTAATACTTAATAAACACTAAGTCACCAGTTTTTCGATTGATTTGCGGTTAATTTCTTTATAATATTAGTACTTTAGTGTGTTTAAATTTATGTGAACAATTCCGTCCAGATGCTGTGAACCAGGCTGCCGTGGAAACTACCCGAAAGGACCTAAAGTTCATGTTTTCAGCTTTCCAAAATGTTTGGACTTAAAGACCTGTTGCTTTCGTGCAATATGAGTGGGATTTATTTTATGCTCATATCTCATTAAATTTACATAAAACAAGTCTTTTGTAATATTTTTTCGAGATTTTTGCATCTAAAATGTCTACTTAA
>MU186642.1:0-15920 GCA_016904865.1 Pissodes strobi | reverse complement strand
TTAGCTGCTGTTCGAAGAACTTCGAGGGCTTCCTGAAATAAAAAAAAAATGGAAAACTGTATTTAGACTATAATAAAAAGTTCACCTTATCTTGTCAACTTCTTAATATTAAATAGATTTAGGAAGAATTTGTGTTTGGTATCGTGTAATTCCGTATTTGCCATCAATTTTTGTTTTTAATGCCGAAACTCCGATCGCTAAGAAATACCACACACGGACCTTTCCCTTTTTTACTGAGTTGTAACAGTCCGATTTGGCCAGTGTGAAATATTTTAAAATTTCATTTTATATGCTGCATTTAGCAAAACAAATGCGGTATTTTGCGGTAAGAGTTATTGAAAAGAAGTCAATACTATTCGGTTAATTAATGAATTGATTCGATTTGCTGTCAATAAGCTTAAGGTTGTCGCATTTATTAATGTAAGTTAATTTTATTCTAAATATAGGTTAACGATATATTTGTATTAGCTTTTATAACACTGTTGTGACCTTGAGTAGCTATTTTGATCATCCCTTTCTCTTATGTAGCTCTCAGGCACTTTGCGACTACATTTATTTTAGTTGATAAGCGAACCTAAGCGGGTTTGTTCAAATCACTAAAATAGGATATTATGTCATTAGTAATAACTTTGCTTAATTCATATTACATTACCGTAGAACGGCCAGCAAACCGTTCTATATTTATAAGAATTGTGTTAATAAAACCTGCTTTTAAGCTTCATTAGATCAGTCAAATTCATATTTTATTTTCGGTTTAAATATTTCATAACTTTTGACAACTTCTGATAAAACGTTTGGGACCTCTGGCTGATTTCAGATATTTATATTTATCTTTCCACACGGCCTGCTGCAATACTAACAATGTTCGGGAGGATACTACCTTATACACCTTATGCTTTGCATGAAGTTCTAGAATATATGACCAGGAAACTAGTTGAAGAATACAAAAACTGGAGACTTGAGGTAAATTTGGCGAAGAGGGAATATATGTGTATTGGCGGAACACAACAGTAGTGAATAAACGAGAGTGAGTCCTCACGGAGGAGGCAATTTATCGCCTCCGTGAGGGCTCTCTCGTTGGGTTTTGAGGAGTCTCTCTCGTAAGGAAATAAGTTTGTGCCGTCCAGTAAAATGTTAGTTCTACTATTAAGATACACATAAGTCTGGGTGTTGATTCACTCTGTAATGTAACCTTGTTCAATTACGCCTCAGTATAACCTTGATACATGTCGACACTCCGCCTACCGAGGACGTTCTCCTACCATGAAACAAGGTGTTGCCTTTGGTATAACCTTGATACATTTTGTACGTAAGCTTATCTAATACGGTACTAAAGGAATATGAATGTTTGCATCAATATCAAAAACTTCATTAGTAACATTACAATGGGATAAATAAGAGATATTTAAATTATTTTGCCAAATTTTATTGTTGTTTTTCAAATAACTACTGTGCCATTTTAATAATAGTTAAACATAATCAAAATTTGTATAGGTTATTTTTTTATAGTTAATACAAGAAAAGGATTAAAATAAGCTTATCTAATACGATACTATAGGAATATGAGTGTCTGCATCAATATCAAAAACTCCATTACTAACATTACAATATACACAAGCGTTTGGTATGGTTATATGATACAATGATCTGGAACAAATTATACATTTCAAATCATTAATTGAATATTCCATTTTCCTCTTAGAGTGGGTATTAACATGTTTATGAATAGTAGAATTTTGAAAAAAACTGATATGAAGTGAAAAACAAAAATAACACAATATATGATCTTCTCTATCCGGAAAGGTGGTAACAACAGCATAACTCTGCGTTATGCAAAACATTCGGTCGAAAAACCAACCTCATTATAGTTTTCAAGGAACACCACATTTCCATCTGCATATTCATCTTCTGCATCCGTTTCCATTTCTTCTGGATTGGATGGTTCTGCTTCGATTTGCATAAAATTGTTGACATCATGGTCACCTATAAATTGAAATTTTTCGATGTCTATTGTACCAAAATCTATAACATTTAGAGAGTCCAAAACTCTCTGGATGTTTACATCATCCCCAATATCATCCATTTTGTATTGCTAATATCAAAACTTCTTTCTTCACTGAAAGCAGCACTTATGATTGCCAGATTTAGGAACACAAATTTCTACAAACTGATCGTCTATGGGATTTTTGTTATTTACTTTAATTTTTTCACCACTTGCTTTTTGGAACCACTATTTTCTTTTCGTTTTCT
The DNA here is from genome assembly GCA_016904865.1 of Pissodes strobi. NCBI lineage: Eukaryota > Metazoa > Arthropoda > Insecta > Coleoptera > Curculionidae > Pissodes > Pissodes strobi. Next base: position 13,670 of record MU186642.1, on the reverse strand, counting down.
TGTATTCACCATTATCTACCTGTACAAATTTTGAATTAAAGTTTTGAACCCTAAGCTGCTAGTTTTATAATAACTGTTTAAGTGGGGAATAAAAGCTTAAGGTTACGTACAAAATGTATCAAGGTTATACCAAAGGCAACACCTTGTTTCATGGTGGGAGAACGTCCTCGGTAGGCGGAGTGTCGACATGTATCAAGGTTATACCGAGGCGTAATTGAACAAGGTTACATTACAGAGTTAATCAACACTCAGACTTATGTGTATCTTAATAGTAGAAGTTACATTTTACAGGACGACACAAACTTATTTCCTTACGAGAGAGAGCCCTCACGGAGGCGATAAATTGCCTCCTCCGTGAGGACTCACTCTCGTTTATTCACTACTACATTTAGATAAATTTTTCACCCCCACCCTCTTGAAGCACTACATTTATTTAACATTTGAACAAATATTTCTTAGTTGTATAAGATCATTTAAAGATAGAGCAACTCTAAGCAGGTTCTTAATATAGTTCGTGAAGTAATGATCTTACAATATGTTCAAGAAATTAGACATTTTCATTAAAAATTTAGAAGAACTGAAAAAACGTATTGAATCATATTCCAATAAAAACTTTGTGTTTAAGAAATTTGCGACTTTAATAATATGAGATTAGTTTTGGATATTCAAGCGTTCAAAGATGAAAAGAATAAATTTCTACCTAAAGAATTAGCTACTTATGATGGAGTAAAATTTAGTCATTATGTTTTCAAGCAACCATTTTCTTTGAATTCTTTTTCTCCTGAAGCGCACAAGCAAGCTGTATGGTTAATGAAAAATCACCACTGCATTAATTGGAATATCGGTTATACCCCACTACACCACTTTTCAACAATTGTAAAAAAATTGACTGAACAAGCGCAATTTGTTTATGTTAAAGGAAACGAAAAAGCAGAATACCTAAGAAAATATTCTAGCAAACCAATAATTGAATTAGATGAACAACCAATTTTAATTGCTTCAACACCTAAATGTTTTTATCATTCAAAGTCACCATCTATGTGTGCGCTTTCAAATGTGTTTTATATTTAGAATAATTTTTTTATGAATGAATAAAAAAAAATAATTTTATTTAACTTTGTTTTATTAAATACATTTCATTTCTCACATTTAAATTTCGTAATACACACATACATTCTTATAATATAATTTTAACATATTAAGTTTCAATACAAACTTTACTCTGTCTTTGGTCTTTAAGAACTCGTTACACACTTGTACGCCTTTTTTACAAAACTCAGCATGTTGCATATAGTTCTCATACCACAGTATATCTTGAGCTTCAGCATCATTTCCCGCAAGTGCATAAAACCGCAAACAGGCTTCCGACATCAGAAAGTTTTCATAAAGTTGTAACGCAAGTTCTCCATTTCTTACACAAACACTTCAACGTGAAGTTCTCCCAATTCTTTTTCTGCTAATTTTATCACATCTAATATAGTTGGATCTCCTATATATTTCTTCAAACTAACCACTTCAACAAAAAATCCCAATTGTTTCAGTTCAACTACAAACTGCAATACATTGAAATTTTCGAAGTATTGAGCACAAGCGGACGCACCTTTCGAATAATGTTCTGCAAACTCACACTAAAAGTCAACATATTCTGATCTGCTTTGCATAGCATTATAATAATTATCTGAAGTTAATTGGCTAAATTCTTCATGTAACTTTTTCACAGCCTCATCCATAACTGTTAATGTATATAACTGACAGCGACTGAATGATCGTGAGTATCAATGTTTCTTACAAACAGAAAATTCCCTCTTATTATCCAATTGATGTTCTGGGAATGATATAAACTACTTCATTATCTTCATCATTATTATCACCATATAGACTAGTTTCAAAACTATCTACAATTGATTTAGTTTCTTTCACAATAGCTCTTTTTTGATTAGTGTATTTTATATTAATGTAATTACAATGACTTCTACACAATGGGCAAACATTCTTCGTATTTAACCATTCTGTTAAGCAATCTAAACAAAATTTGTGTTCACACCAATTTAGTGTGCAAATGTTTTCTTTTTCCAAAGGATTAAAACAAATAGGACATTCTTCTTTCAAGCGCACTTAACTTTTTTTTTTGAACCAACTGTTTCCGAACTATTTCTGAATTGGCTATCTTGAGTACTCGATTTCTTAATTTGAGTTCTTCCATAGAAAACTAAACTGTGAAATGAAGAAACATACAGAACTGCTGGTTTTATTATGTTTATTTAAGAGGGAAGGGGAAAGGTCAGGGTCTGTTGAAAGTCGATGTAACGCAAGGTCGACATATATGTAGATAAGGATGGGAAATATATTAATTACATGATGAGAAAGACTCCTCAGTAATCAAAAGAGAGAGAGCCCTCACGGAGGATGAGATAATTATCTCCTCCGTGAGGACTCACTCTCGTTAACACACTACTCCTAACAAGACCTAGTACTTGAAGAACAACAACAAAGGATAAAACACTGTGGAAAATACAAATATCTGGGGATGCCCATCACACACGACGGGACTACAGATGAAGCGATAAAGGAAAGAAGCACCCAAGGAAGAAGAGCCATTAGTCTTCTAAATGGCGTGCTATGGGACCAAAATGTATCCAAGAAAAACAAACAAAAAATCTATAATGGTATTGTAAAAAGCGTCGTAACGTACAGGAGTGAGGTGTGGCAACTTAAGAAAAGAACAGAAAAAATGCTTGAAGCAACTAAAATGGACTTCTGGAGACGAGCCGCAGGAAAGTCAAGAATGGAAAGAATCAGAAATGACAGAATCCGGGAAATCATGCATGAGGGTCACGCATACCATAGTAGAAGACATCAGAATCAACCAGCTGAAATGGTACGGACACGTCCATAGAATGAATGACAACTGGTTACCAAAGCAAATCCTAAATTGGACACCCCAAGGCAGACGAAAGAGAGCAAGACCTAGAAAAAGCTGGAGAGAAGGGATAGACAAGGAAGTGAGAGAAAAAAATATATTAAAAAGCTCCGAATTAATGACGTTACTGATACCTAACTATTACCGACACGCCGATAGCTATTTGTTTAATTTCACAACCAAGTTTCTTGTTTTGGCATCAGCAAGTGCGATAATAGCTCTCACTTTGAATTATATTTAATTAGCATTATTATTTTGATAAAATAAATATAGCCTTAAAATATTTTTGTTGCCAGTCTCTAAAATAGAGTGTTTGAAGTATTTCCTGGATTTTTTAAGTAAAACCTTTTAGCCAACCACGAAAATGGGACGTTACTTTCATTATTTTAAAAAGTTTTGACATTTTTAAAAATAGAAAATATCAACTGTTATAAATCATTTTAAAGAGAATAGATAATGCATTTTAATGACATTAAAATATACAGGGAGTTCCATTTAAAAATTATAAGATTATGTCGTATCTCAAAAATGGTACCTCTGAAGAAAATTTGAAGCACGCCACTGGATTCTACGTAAATTGTTCGCTTTTACCTTTCCGATAAGTTAACAAGTAGCTGAAAATGTAACATTTCAAAGATCGTCTCCTATCTCAAAAACAAAGAATGATATGCAAATTCGGCTTAAGCCATCGAAAGGCTCACAAAAATATAGCACGGTAGTGCGAAAACGAGAACCGTTTATCTTGAGTAATAACCGAGATACCCTGCAAGGTCAAAGAAAATGGGACACGCTGTACACGAATTCAGACAATCCTTCAATGATTTATAACGATAGTGGCTCTCCTTTACTAAACTACGCTGCCTGCCTGATCTAAAAGAAATAATCATTGAATATATATTTTTTTTAATCTAGTGTCTGAAAGTAAATACCTACTTTCAGATCATTTTCAAAATAGTATTAACCTAAATTAATTTAATTGTTAAACATTGAGGTGACTTAATCGCGCGGTGAACATGCTAGTTCATAATGATTTTCAGAAATAATAAACAATCAAAATTGTCATGTGCTATTACAATTTATAATTTGATCAAATAGTAACCGGCTCTTTGCATCGGTATTTCATTTTCAATTCGCTTAATGCTATAAACCCTTTTTATATAAATATTTATAATATTAAAGTTCAATTGTTAAGACATAAATAAAGTGGCCTATTTGCCTTACTTCATGGTCGAGTTTACCGAGTCAACATTTACGACCATGTGTGATAATGGTTAGTGAATGGGTCAAAGGCAATTAAACAATAACTAAGTATACGTAGTGGAATATGAGAATATTGCAATGATTACAACCTTGAGACTTTCAAGCCTGTAATATAACTCTAGTAAAAATGACTTTTCTTCTAAATTAAATACATAATAATTATTGCATCACGTCCTAATTCAAATTATTTTAATATCTTTCAGCCTTTTAATAATATTTTTAGGAATTAGTACTTAATTTCAGTTTAAAATAAGCGGCGTTGTGGCACAATGTGAAAATTAGAAAAATTTGTAATACATACATAATTTGTTAAACCGGTTAACGGGACTCCGTTTGCTTCCAACAGCAAATCACCAACATTGAGAAGGCCACACGCTGATGCAGGTTGATGGGGAAAAAGTCTTTTGATTCTGACTAATCCGGGCCATGAACCTCCACATTCTATGCCACCTGTTACGCTAAGGCCCAGTCCTCTGGAACCTTTGCTTAGTTTTACTGAGAACGTACTTTCTAAAAATAAGTAAAAAAAAGTTTATTCATGATATAATTGCTGGTATATAAATAAATGATAAAAACTGAAAAAGATTTAAATCTAAAATAATTAAATTAAATCGACACAAGTATGCAACATATTATTCGTAATTATTAGCGTTTTAAGATCCTTTACACAAATAGAGCACTATGTAAAAAATCGACCTCTCCTTCATCTCGTATTACAATATGTCTTTGTGATGCAATCACTTTGTGGCAAGAGCTCTCGTGGTTGAGAGGTTTAGATGATTGGGTCTCATCAAACCCTGTTGCTTTTTTTATTCTTTTTTTAAGATTATGTTTCTAAACAGTTTTTTTCTTGATTTTGGGTATGTCTTGGGTTAGTTTGGGTTAGCACCTGGTTAGTTTCCTTTTCTTGAGTCCCCGTAGCGAGCGAAGCGAGCGGAGGGCCATGCGGATCGACCAATAGAAGAGGTCCATTTTTACATAGTGCTTTATTTGTGTAAAGGATCTTAATATACTAACGTAGTTATTACATAACTATACTATGAAAATTACGATTCAGTATTTACGGATGCTGATAAAGGACTTTAGTCTCTTCGTTGCTTCGAGTGACTGCTAAGAAAATGCAAGGACACTTGCCGGATCCATAAACCACAGGCCTAGCAAATATTAAAATAGCTTTTATGAAGCTTAGGGTAAATATTCTACTATCTTGATACTTGAATAATTATAATAGGTTAGGTAACGGGATAATGGTCTAACTATCCGAGAATCTTCTCATTTGCCTTGTCACGGGCCGATTTGGCTATCGTGTGTCGAGGCGTAAATAGCCTTAGAACTTGTTGCCATTCCTTATGGTTTGGAGCGCAAATTAACGAAAAACCTTCGTAGATGCCGTCCGGCATACTGTTTTGGGTTGGTTGTCGGGTCGGGCATCGCACGCAGTTCCTTAATTGTCTCGGAATAATTAGGAAATTCTATTAGTTGGAGTGGCTTAATGACAATACCCTTTTGGCTATTCTGAGTAGTTTTCTTTTGGTAGATGCCAATACATCAAAATCCCAGGTTTCCATCGTCTAATTCCCTTGGACGAATTATTGAGAGGAACATGTGACTTGTCATGCCATGCATTCATTGGTGGAGCGAGTTATTCGAAGTAGGGATTCTCGCGTAGCCTGCTTCTCGAGTTTCCGATCTCCTGGCGTCACTCTCTACGTAGACCTTTCTAGGAGTCAAGCAGTTCTTTGGGTTGGAATCGATTTTTGATTTTACTTTTGATGGGATTTTCAAACCGGACTATTTTTAACAGTTTCAGTCTATATCTGTGCCTTATCTTTTCTTAAGTGTTGGTATGTGAAACTGCCATTTGTGGGATTTGAATGCTGCTTTAGCGAGGTGAGTTGAGTTTTTTTCCATTTTTTTTGTCTTTTTGTAAACGCCATCATTTTAACATTGTGACGCACGTGGGCGGATTTTTAATTCCCTTTGTAATCTCTTACAGAGGCATTCTCGCGCAACTGTAAAGCTATCTAGCGATAAGCAACTGGCTACCCCTACACAGGTAAATTGTTATTTTTTTAAATTCTGATTTCTCTTTTTCCTTGATGGTTGGTTTTGATTACCGAGTTATAAGGCTCGTCAATTAAGAGTTACGTGTGGAACCTTGAATATGTGTTGTTTCACAGGGTCCTACCGTTGGGTCTATTCCCAGTCCTTCGCCTGTCAAGGAAGTCTTCTTTCTACCGTGAGCAGTTCTTTTCTGGAAGCTGACTGAGGAGCTACTCATCAATCAAGTGAGAAATTTCTATTTTTTTCTATATTTAATTTGGGACAATTGTGTGCCATTAACTTACGGACTCTAATTTTTTTTTTTGCTCTGTTATCGAACAAAGATTAACTTTTTAATTTTTTTCTCCTTAACTATGGTAACCTTTATTTCATTCTTATTTTCTATTAAATGAATTTTGAATATTAGGCCAATTTTGTCTAGCCTAAGACGCTCGATTTTATTTAATCGAATTCTAAAATTGAGTTAAATCCGTTTGATCTAGAACCAATCAGATTTTGAACTTTTAATTGACTGATGCAATAATGTTGTAGGTCGAACTAGTTTTTATTATTATTCTAAATTTTTCACGATTTCTGGATTACGTTAGATACCCGTAGATCAGATAACTACTATTGTTGATACGGCCTAGTGGACATTGCGTTATTCTCAATTTTTTTTATTTAAACTGTTCATTATCTTTGTCCTACCGGTAACTTGCCCGGGGAGTACTTATGCTTAGATTGACATACGTTAAGGTCTGTAATTGATTGGTTGCTACAATAACGCCAGGTCTAACTAGTTTTTTTTCATATTGTTTTGCGGCGGTTACCAACCTGATACCTTAACTGATACCCGGATAGACATAGTTAGTCAGTAATACGGCCCTGTAACGAATCATGATTTGACGCCCGTTAATTAGCAATAGATTAAGTGATTACTCGAGTTATTTGAATTTACCTATAACGAGTAGAGATTTGCAGCATCGCTGGCCAACAAATACCTATAACTATTGTTTAAATTACATTCTTTTGGGGCATACAAGGGAAGATGGAGAAGGATACAATATATAAACACATCACATACAATATATGTAAAGCTATTGAAATAGCAACGGCAGCGCGTGTCTTACATAACTTTTGTATTTTAAGTAAAGACGTTTGGGTTGAAGAATATTGTACTGAAAATGTGCCAGTGTTTGATCCAAAATATAAACACGCTAGACGAGAGAACATACAAAGAAAATTGAAAAGGGATATGATCTGTGCCAATTTATTTAATAACAAATTGTAATAATTTTTTTAAATACATATTTTCCTATTCTTTCATAGGATAAAATGAAATAAATGTGTAGCAAACTTTTGATAGTTCATTAAAAAAATATATAAACTTGTCCCAATACAAATTAGAAAAGAATTTAATAAAATATATGTAATATTCAACTATCTCCTAAAAATATAACAAGGAACTTAAACTGGAAATAGGAACTGTCAACATTCTGACTACATGAAACTCAAATTTTTAAAAATAATTATTAAACTAGAAACTATGTTTTGCCTAACGGTATCATGAAATGAATATCTGAAAACCATAACAACATAGGAACTTAAGAGTTTAAAACCATAAATATACTTACTAAAGTCTCACTGTACAGGCGCTTTTTAAATAGGAAATACAACAATTTAATTTAAAGTTTCTCATTAAACAGTAAACCTTTTAGAGTTCAACTCACCAACTAAAAAAAAATGGAATTTAATAATCATTTTAGTCCCGCAATATCATATGAACACAAAATTAGTTCTCTATATTTTAGAAATCTAAAATAATTGTAGATTCACAAGGCGAGCATTACTGCCCCATTAAGCTTATACATGGTAGCAAACTATGAAAATATTATTTTAGGACGTTCGGCGTTCCTCGTAAATCTCATTTTATGCTAATTATGCCCCGAACGATAACCAGGAGCTTTTTCCACGCCATGGTAACAAAAAAAAAACTTGCAAGGCGATAAATCTCTTCCTGAATAACCAAGAGGCTGTCGATGAAAGATTTATTGAGCCGTTATTCTTTTGCAAGTGCAAGGGGTTTAGTAATCAGATTTTTAGCCATACAAAGCTAAATTTAAATTGGTAAAAACATTTTCTTCATAATTTTTATTTTTAAAAGGCTATTTCATTAATTAAAAAATAGTTTTTGGTTTATTATCTATCTCATTAGCAATTTAGCATTTTGCCTAAATATTAAATATTTCAGAATCTTGCAAAGAAGCCATTAAACTTATTAGAAACAAATATGCAATGTAAAGCATAACGTAAATTTAAAATAAAATTGTGCTTCAAATGAATTTGAAGAAAAACTGAGTATACAGGGTGTCTTAAATACCGTGTGCCACTATTGCTATCTCTGAAACGGTAAGTGCTACGAGGTCGGTTAAATTAGGGAAAAGTTGCCTTTTTGATGGTCATTCAGGATCCGTTTACAGTATTGTCAAATTCCTGCTAGTTTCTAAGATATAGGGTGGTTTATAAAAAATGCCTAAAACATTTCTTCGATTATTACAAAAACTGTTCATCTTCGAGACACAGTTTAAATTCGAAAGTTTTATAATTTTTTCCGCTCTACAACGTGGTGCTTCCAAATTTCACCTCCGGCGTTTCTTGTTTGGGGCACCACCATCAGCTTAACCCAGATATTGCCACCGTTCTTTCAAAAGACACATTACAGATTTCCTCTTTACTGACATTCAACTATTTGATCATAGATGGCGCCACCAGTACGTTTTAAGAAATAATACTAATTTCTTGTTTTGACCGGCTGTTTTCGTGATTTGGATCAAATCAAGTGAAGAATCGATTTTATTTCTGCGATAAAAAATTGTGATCTGATATGGATACTAGGAGGTATGTACAGTTTATCCTGTTTTACTTCTTATTGAAAAATATTATCAAATGTCAAAAAAAGGTTTAAATTGAATGTAGAAATAAAAGTGAGGTTATAATAAAGTACGTCAAACAAATTTCAGGGCTAATAACTCGCCTGTTCTCTTAAAAGAACAGTGGCAAAATCAATGATTTCCTCTTTTTTTGTAGGTATTGGAATAAGCCTCTAAAGCTACATGAATTACTGGAGGAAGTTGAGAATTTGGATAATGACCCTCCCAATAATATTATCATATTTCCTCCAGAGAATGCAAATGACGATAATACTGACGAAGACTCTGGGAACGAAGAAAACGTGCAAATGTGCAATCTTTCAGGGCGCCAGTTACGTGCCGAAGCTGAGGTTTTGCAGGACGTCACTGAAGTAGCTGGTGTGTCTGTAATAACAGATACGTCAGATAGTGAGGATGACCTGCCATTGTCCACTTTTGGGTCACGAATTATTGGAAGCAGAGTTCCAAAGAAAACGCGAACTTATAAATGGGATAATAAAGATATCGACTCCGATATTCCTCCTTTCCTTCCAACATACGGACCAAAACAGCTGTACACTCCTCTTGAGGCATTTTTCCTATTTTTTGATAATGAAGTCATCGGGATGCTGGTAAAGTACTCAAATATGTATGCTAATTCACATAATCGAATTGGAGATATTACTGACGACGGGATTATGTGTGTTTTGGCTGTTTTGCTTCTCAGCGGTTATTCTTCCCACCCAAGGAGGTCGATGTATTGGGAAAATTGTCGGGACACTAATAATATTCTGGTTTGTGAAGCGATATCTAGAAATAGGTTTAATTTTATTATGCAAAATATTCATTGTTGTAATAATGCTGACTTACCCGCCAATGATAAGGTTGCCAAATTACGACCTCTTTTTGATGTCCTCAATAAATAATTTATAGATATGTCGCCATGTGAAGAGTCACACAGCATTGACGAATCTATGGTACCATATTTTGGGCATCATGGTTCGAAACAATTTATAAAAGGAAAGCCAATTAGATGGGACTATAAATTGTGGGTGGGAACAACTGTAGCAGGGTACATTGAATGGTTTGAACCCTATCAGGGTGCAACCACTGTCCTGTCGAATAAGTATATAAATCTTGGCCTAGGTGCTACGGTGGTGTTAGAATTTGCGGAAGTACTTCAAAAAAAGTATACTAGGGCTGTACCTTTTCATTTGATTTTCGATAACTTTTTTTTACTTCCCTCCATTTACTGGAAGAGCTCAAGATTATGGGCTTGAAAGGTACGGGCACAATCTGAGAAAATCTTGGTAAAGAATGTCCTTTATCTCACTCTTCAGTTTTGAAGAAAAAAGAACGCGGTACATTAGAATTTGTATCTTCTGATACGAATTCTATAACTTTAAGCAAGTGGTACGATAATAGCGTAGTAACTATTGCTTCAAATCATACCAAAATATTGCCTACCCTCCCAGTAAAAAGATTTTCACAGAAAGAGAAGAAAACGATATATGTACCGCAACCACATGCAATAAAAAAGTACAATGAGAACATGGGTGGGGTTGACAGGGCGGATCAAAATATTAGCCTCTATAGAACTCAAATAAAAGGTAAGAAGTGGTATTTTCCACTAATAGCTCGCTGTCTAGACATGGCCGAACAAAATGCTTGGCAACTGTATAGAATTGGGGGCGGAAAAAAAGATCACCTAAGATTTAAACAATCAGTTGCAACTTCAATTTTAGAGACATATAGAAAAACAACAAAAAGAGGTCCTAGCCGTCAGTCTGCAAACCTTCATGAAACATCTAGACATGATAGGTTAGATCATTTGGTCTTATATTAGGAAAAACAGACCAGATGTAATGTCTGTCATAAAAATTGTAATTTTATTTGTCAAAAATGTTCCATTGCTTTGCACCCAAAAAATTGCTTTGTTAGTTATCATACACAATAATTCATATTTTCATTTAAAGGACATAATAAACCTTATCTTTAAAATTTGTTTATTTTTAATTTTAATTTAAAATAGTAGTGTTCTTTGCCACCGTTCTTTTAAAAGAACACCTTTTTTAGAAAAAACCTCAGATTAAAATCCAAAAATTACTTAAAATATAATTTTTTGTTATTCCCAGGACTAAAATTTGAAATTTGGATAAGTATTTCGAAGAAAAAAGTTTTGGCATTATCTGGGTTAATTTTCTTAAATACGGACCTGTATTTTTATCTCAGATTTTAAGAGCTTCTGAAGTCACAAAAACAATGACGTATCTCACTTATTCGAAAAGTTCATATTATTAGCACATTCCATAAGAACATAGTGTGTTAGCGAGAGAGACAGAAAATGGAATTATGGTAGGAATTAAATAAAAAGTGAAAAAAGTATTTTTTCGAGTAATTGCAATACGTCATTGATTTTGGGACATCAGAAGTTGTTAAAATTTGAAATAAAAAATCCAGGTCCGTATTTAAGAAAATTAAGTTGATGGTGGTGGCCCTAACACGAAACGCCTGTGGTGAAATTGGAAGGCACCATATTGTAGAGCGGAAAACATTATAAAACTTTCGAATTTAAACTGTGTCTCGAAAATGAACAGTTATTGCAATAATCGACGAAATATTTTTAGGGATTTTTCATAAATCATCGTGTATCCTAGAAACTAACAGGAATTTGACAACACCGTAAACGGTTCCTGAATGGGCATCAAAAAAGGCAACTTTTCTCTAATTTAACAGAGATAGCGATAGTGGCACACGCTATTTAAGACACCCTGTATAGATATTGCATCTTGCAGCAAGAATATCTGAATCTTATATTTTAGTTACGCAGTCCTCTTTAATACAGTCATAGTTAGACTCTTTATTTTTCACTTTCAAATTTTGATTTGTTGTGATCTGTAGTATTTGCTTTTTATTAAATAAACACTGACAACCTATTCAAAATATTCAAAGTTAATTAACTTGACTAGGTATATAACTGAGTTATTTATATTGTTATAATAATTTTCCATCGCTTGTCTTCCGATATGATTACATCGTAGTTTCTGAATCACCATACCCATCGATACGTTTTTAAAGCATAAAGTTTTTTTATCCTCAACCCGAGCTTGCTATCGCACTTCGATGCTTACTCATTCTGTTTTCCGTATCTATCGAATACGTTGAAAAAGCGTGCTGTGTTTGTGGTTGTGAAATAAAATGTCGAAAAGAAGGGAAAATATATTGTCCAGTTCCTCAAGTAAGTGTTAATAAATTGTCTATATAGGACTAGGCCAGGGCCTAATATTTACGAACAAATATCTACGTACAATGATACAAGGTACAGTTGATAAGTTGTATTGAGGTTTACGTTAAGCTCACTAATTACAACTAGACTATTTTAAATAATTAGAATAATTAAAAAAACCTTGCATATAAGCCGAGGGCTTAATAAATTCATATTCATGCAGGTTTTCAGTAGGGCACAATACGTTGCTCAACCGAGAGAAATAGAGAATAAGGTACATAGAAGAGGGCCTTGTAATATTTGCGTACGAATAGCACTCGATCAAAAAATTTGTCTTGCCGAGGGCATTGAAAAAAAATACGTCCAGGCCGAGGGCTTCGCAATACAAAAAATTCTTATTATTATTCTTATTATAAATTATTAATTGGTCAAGCCTATGGTCGAGGACCTAACTATTCGACTTCCCCACAAAGAGTCGGTTAGATTGAGTTAGATAGTGCATAGGCCGAGGGCCTTATAATTCGCATACAAATAGCACTCAATCGAAAAATTCTTGCCGAGGGCATAGAAAAAGAATATGTTTAGGCCGAGGGCTTCGCAATACAAACATTCTTAATATTATTTTTATTATAAAATAATAATTGATTAAGCTTAGGGTCGAGAACCTAACTATTCGACTTTCCTACAAAGAGTTAGTTAGATTGAGTTAGATAGTGCATAGGCCTAAGGCCTTATAATTCGCATACAAATAGCACTCAATCGAAAAATTCTTGCCGAGGGCATAGAAAAAGGATAGGTTTAGGCCGAGGGCTTCGCAATATAAAAAGATCTTAATATTATTTTTATTATAAATTATTAATTGATTGAGCCTAGGGTCGAGGACCTAACTATTCGACTTCTCCACTAAAAGTTGGCTATTGACTTACTAAGAAGTTTATTATGTCAACTCCAAACTTGTCACCGCCAAATGATAATCAGATACACTTGTGTGTATAATATTTCCCCTGTTTATGCAGCAATAATCAATTCCAATAGGGACAAAAAACAGTATATATTTCTAATATGGTCGTGGATCTATTTAATTAAAATTGCTATTATGGACTGACTCCTTATTGTCTGCAAAATAGCTATATATTTTACAGGGTGTTAGTTGTCTTGATTAAAATACCACCCGCAGACTATTGTCTGAAAAATAGCTGCATACCTTACAGGGTGTTAGGGCAAAACATATTTGGCATTAAGGCCGTGGACCATATTTTCTGAGGGATAGTCGTGGGCTATTCAGTAAATTCTATCATCACTTGAGCGATTA
>MU186641.1:63164-86534 GCA_016904865.1 Pissodes strobi | reverse complement strand
GTCTGAATCGATGGCAATTAATTCAGCGCATTCAGCAAGATATTTGGCGCAGGTGGAAGGACGAATATCTTCACACATTGCAACAGAAAACGAAATGGTTACAACCACCCGTCTCTGTACAACCAGGTACATTGGTTATTATTAAAAGCGATAACGTACCTCCGTTGCATTGGACTTTGGGATGAATTGAACCGGTATTTCCTGGCTCGAACGGTATTCTTCGTGTAGCTTGTGTAAGAGCAGTACAAGGAGTCGTGAAGCGACCTCTTGTAAAACTCTGTCCTTTACCCATTTCTTAATAATAAAATGCTTCACATTTTAGGTGAACGGCATGTTCTAGCCACACCTATATATCTAAGTAGATATAAGTTTAATTAGTTTATTATTTAGTTATGTTTTCTTATTTAATTCAACTTCATATTTTCCATGCTCAAACAACATATATTATAGTTTAAATATACCGGGTTGCATATATTCGCGATAATAGTTGTTGGACGTATTTTACTTGAAATCCCAAATACGCGAGCTCGCACGGAACGGCGCGCGCCACCCGAAGCAGTACGACACATGGTACCATAGAAGTACGACAGCCAGCTCGACTCGATCCAAAAACCTAAGACAGCTTCCTCCGAGAAAACCCGCACGTATTTTTCGACATTCTACACGGTGTGTATTGTAATCGCCGGTGTTGTGATACGTAACTGAAGGGACCTACGGTAAGTTAGCTCCAACAATCCGTACGATCGTTTCAGGGTTTTCCAATTCATTCTAAACTCATATAATTTCAATTGTTACGTTCGGTAGCATTCATTTTCACTTGTTACGTTCGGTAACAGTCTGAATATTGACTTTATAATATGAGGAGCCCAAGGTTAGAATTCTAATTGCATAGATACAATTTTAATTTGATCTTATAAGTTTAAAATAAAATAAATAAATTAACACTAGTCACTTTAAGCTTTAATAATATCTTCTAACAAACACATTTAAATCGTAGATACGTTTATACTCATATCTAAATCAAAATTCAACAATAGTAATCACGTTTCATTTAATGAATTACTAAAACTCTGATTTAGTTATTGTAGGTAGACAGATATCCAAGCATTAAGTTTCCTCTCGACTGATGGCGAAATCTTGGCTTAGAGTTTAACCGCATTTCTGCAACATAATTGCTAATTGAGATACCGGTACCGGTGCAGATATTTCGCCTACTCTCAACATTAGATTATAAACTATATTTGTTTTAATACGATTTAAATACACTGAAATATGTCTGCAAAGTCATTAAATTTACTGGACTTTTTTGAATGAATGCATTCAGTGGACGACACTAATTTTAAATACTTAGCACTCAACGGGCCTGTCTCGCTAAATGAAACCAAATTTAATAACCTCTTTCCAAAAATTCCGTTTATGAATTTACTAATTTAGGAAATTACATATTTCTAGAGTCCAACTATAGAATATTAAATTCATGATCTATAATGTTTAACCCCTAATTAATTTTCAGTTAAATTATATTTGACTATAATTGTATGTATTTATTTAGAAATTTCGGTTGTACCATACAATATTTGGATAAAAATTATGTTTGCTAAAGCGGTTTTCTGCCGGTATAAAACATGTTAGTCCTCTTTTCAAAAATTCCTTTCGTGATTTTGCTAATTTAGGAAATTATATATTTTTAGAATCTAAGTATTAAAGATTAAGTTTAGAATCTATAAGGTCAACCTCCAAAGCCATTTACGATTAAATTGAATTTACGATAATGGTATTAATTTACAAATTTCCAAAATACCATACAACCCTTGATTATGCTTGCTATAAGCAGCGTCCTTCTGGTATAAAACATATTATTCCTCTATCCAAAAATTCAATTATTATATATTTCTACAATCAATATTGAAGATTAAGTTCAGAATCAATAAAGTTCAACCTTTAAATGCGTTTAGGGTTGAATTATATTTTACGATAATGGTATTAATGTTGAAAATTCGGTGAAACTATACAATCTTTGAATAAAAACTAATTTTGTTATAAGCTGCTTTCTGCCGGTATAAAACATAAAAATCCTCTTTCCAAAAATTCCTTTCATGATTTTAATAATTTAGGAAATTATATATTTCTAGAATCTAAGCATTGAAGATTAAATTCAGTATTAATAAAGTTCAACCTCTAAATCCATTTACGGTTAAATTGTATTTTAGCATACTGACATTAATTTAGAAATATTGAAGGTACCATAAGTAAGAACCTTAAGTAACAACTATGTTTGCTATAAGCGATTTTCTGCCGGTATAAAACCTATTATTCAAAGAGGTTTTTGATAGATATAGAACATGTTGTTTATATTAAAAGATATAAATATTCCCGTAAGTTTTAGTTTATATGTTATGTTTTTCTCAAAAGCCCAATGAATTATTTTAATATGGCTTGACAGGGTGCGGCCGAAAAACTTCCTGACAAGTTGATTACACTGAGTGTTTTCCATATAGGAGTCATACAGAACGGTCGTGTTTTCGCTTTTCGTTGGCGCTGCCGGTATTAATTGTTTGTTTTATTTTAATTTGTTTTGATATTCTGTTTAGTTTTGATATCGTGTCGACGTGCTAGTTTGCGCTTTCCTGTTTGACTAAAATTGACCTTGTTTAGCTGCTATTTGACCTTTACCTTTATTTAAAATTATTGAACTTCAACCGTACGGCGCGCGGCGTGCCTTCGCTTGTGTGTGCGTGTATTTCATGATTAATTTATAATTTCTGTTTTGTTATTGGTTCCTGTTTGGACAAACTTGACTTTGTTCAGCTGCCATTGACTTTTATCTTAAATCAACAAACACTAATATCGAAATGGCTGAGTTTAAGTGTGATTCCTGCCAGAAAATCGTCGCAGATAGGATAAATATAAACTTCGCTGTAGTGGGGAGTGTCGCCGGAATTTTTGTATGACCTGTACTGGGCTTGATAAGGCAACACCAAAGGTGCTCTACCAACAAAAGTACCACAATATTAGATTTTTCTGCAGTTTTGTGACTCTCCTACGTTAAGATATCTTCACGATAAGGTGTCACAGCTACAAGGATCGCAGATCTCTCTGGAGAATGTCGAAGCTCTGGGAACCTGTCTAAAGAAGAACAATGATCTACTTCCAATCATTTCTGAAATTTACGACATCTTGAGTAACCATGACTCCACATGGAAAATTTTATACAAAAAAATAGATGACATTCATAGCCTTCATACCAGATTCTCTGATAATAGACAAGAAACTTTATTCCATTCGATCAAGGAAATGAAACAAGATATTTTCAATCTGTCATCTATTTTTATGGACAATCATGATGAGTCTGTTAAAGTTCAGATTCACGACTCATCAAAGGAAGAGTTATTGAAGGAAATGGGCGATATGCGAAAAAGTGTAAATCAAATGGCACTAACGATAGAAAAGTTGGATGCCAAAGAGAAACCAATTATTAGGAGTAACCCACCAATAATAAAAAAAAATCGATTTCGACTCAGACCGACCATACAGATAACCATGACACAGTGGTTATTACTTCTCCTAAAGTCATTGCTCCCACACATTACATATCCCCCATAAAAGAAGACTGGCATTATGTGGTAGTGTCCAAGATCCCACCACCTTATACAGCAAACCAGCTTGCACACTATGTCAAAGAAAAACTTGGAACTACTGACTTTATCCGATGCTTCCAATGCTGAAGAATAAGGACTGTTCTCACTCCGATTTCAAGCCATCTAAAGCAGCTTAAGGACATAAGTATGTGGCCACCGGGTACTGAAATAGTCACTGCCCCCCTTAAAGGTATCGCCGCCTGCAGCTAGTACCTTGTCCACTGGCTATCAACATTTTGTACCAGGCACTTTGGACGGCCGAACCCTACCACCACGCTCTGATTCAACATCTGTACATATACTTGGAGGGGTGAGGTCTGTTGGGGTTGGCTCTGACAAGGAAGCTTTGGCTGCCATTAAGTCTCTTGCGCTGGAGAAATTGGAGGTTGTTGTGGAGAAAAGTGCGAAGAGGGATAGTGGGCTGGATCTGGACCCGATGACTCTACCTATAGTGCGGCTGTCGCGAGATTCGGATGCGTCTAATGGACATTATTTGCTGGCTAGGCTGAGAGACCCCTCCATATTAAAGGCTCTTCGGCTGTTTCTTGCCTATCTCCATGGCCAACCCTCCAGTGTGTGTTTTGAAGGGCACACCAACACCAGCATCAAATTAGCTCTAGCTTCGGAGGGACTTCCTGGTGACGTGAACTCCTTGCGTAAGTTATATTATCGCTTCCACGATGCCTACGGTATTGGTTCGGCTGATGTTGATACGGATCTATCTGCCTTCAAGTCTTTCTTTTCATCGGAGAGACTTCAACACCTTCAGAAGGTTAGGGAAAGTCATGGCAATTATTTTGCTACTGGCTCTCCGATTAGACGGAAGAATTTTTAGATAGAATGACGCGAACAGAGGATCAAGCACCCTCTGAAAAATTGGATGATGGCAAGCTTAGTGTTTTTCTTATTAATATTCAGTCCTTAAGACACAAAACAGATGAATTATTTCTATTACTAGAAGAGCTTAATTTTCCAGAAATCATTGCCATAACTGAACATTGGTTAAATGTTGATGAACCTGTGTTTGTCAAAAATTATACTACAGTAACTAGATTTAATAGAAGTAATTTATCTCATGGAGGTACTATGATAATGTCTACTAACAACGACTTTTCGGCAGTAACTAAGTTCGATAATTTATTGTGTGAGAAAGTATTTGAATTTT
The DNA here is from genome assembly GCA_016904865.1 of Pissodes strobi. Lineage (NCBI taxonomy): Eukaryota > Metazoa > Arthropoda > Insecta > Coleoptera > Curculionidae > Pissodes > Pissodes strobi. The sequence continues at coordinate 81,731 of MU186641.1, read as the reverse complement.
CTGTCATCTATCATAACGCTTACGACCTCTATCTTGTTTGTATTTACAGAACACCTGACGCTGTCATGCATACATTCAGTCAAAGATTACTAAGCTTGCTTGAATCCCTGCCTTTAAGAACCAAATTAATTTTGTGTGGCGACCTTAATGTTGACTTTTCCAGTGTGTGTGCTGCTCAAGAATCCCTTCGGTCCATTTTCGACTCTTTTGGTATAATCATACATATTAACTCACCAACTAGAATAACTAAAACTAGTTCTAGTACTATAGACTATGTCGTGTCATCTTTTGATCCAGAATTCGTTGACTGTGCTGTTCTTAACTCGGGTTTCTCTGATCATGAGGCAGTATTAACAGAATGTTCGGTAAAATCCAAATGCAAAATTGCTTCACGCAAATTATGCCGTATATTTTCGGATAAAAATTTTCTAAATTTCAAGCACCTATGTCTAACAACTGACTGGGTTGTCCTCTCTGATGATATCAATACCGAATTTTCTAGATTTATAAAAACTTTATCTACTCTGGCGTTCGAATCCTTTCCGCTTAGGCCTATCAAAATTAAAAAAAATATATAACCCCTGGTCAACTAAAGGCTTACGCACATCTGCAAAGAACATGCGTTCATTATCTCACTTAAAAAATACTCGGACAGCGTCTTCTTCCATGATTACGTGAAACTTTACAGGAATATCATAAAACTATAAAAGCTGCCAAGGACATTTATTATAATGAGAGGCTGGCTAAATCCGGTAACGTTGCTAGAGAATCATGGTCTATTGTGAATGACTTAAGGAATAAGGCTTCTTCGTCTAGCACTATCGCCAATTCACCTGAGAACCTAAACAATTACTTTGTAAATGTGGCTAAAGATTTAATGAACACCATAACTCCTTCTCATGATCCACTTTCATATCTCTCTAATGCTAATGTGAATTTACACAGTTTCTTCTTTACGCCTGTAGCATTTGCTGAGCTTCGCAGCACAATTAAAGACTTTAAAAACAAATCCTCATCTGGGACTGATGGGTTTACTCTGAAAATGTTTTCAAACCTGCCGGAATGCACATTAAACCATCTTACTGCTTATTTAATTAACAAGTCATTCCAAAATGGGGTTTTTCCAATCTGTCTTAAGACGGCAATAATTATTCCTTTGCATAAAGGACGAGATAAAGACCAAGCTTCGAACTATCGCCCAATTGCACTACTTCCCACATTATCAAAGATCATTGAAAGATTGGTTAAAAAAAGGCTTCTATCTTTTCTCTCTAAATATAAAGTACTTAATACTCATCAATTTGGATTTTTAGGTAACAAATAATGCACAAATGATGCTATGTTTTCCCTCTTTAATTATGTATACTCCAACCTGAACAACCATCACTCTACAGCAACCATTTACTGTGATTTCTCTAAAGCTTTCGATTGTGTAAATCATAATATCTTAATTAACAAATTGCAGTACTACGGATTCAGAGGAGTGCCTCTCGAATGGTTCAAGTCGTATCTTAACAACAGAAGTCAGCTTGTGAGGGTTGATACGTCGATGTCTTCTTGCAGGCCAATATATTGTGGAGTACCCCAGGGTTCAGTACTAGGCCCCATTTTGTTTCTGCTGTTTATCAACGACATTGCTTGTCTGGACATTAGCGGTAAAGTTTCTTTGCGGACGATACTAGTTTCACTTGGAGCAATCCGGATATTACGGCGCTTCATAGAACTGTATCTAGTGACTTAATCACCATTAAATCATGGTGTGATTCTAATCTCCTGTGCCTCAACGTTTCTAAAACTAAAGTTTTGACATATAAAAGTACGTTGCAATCTTTTGTACTTAATAACACCACTACCGACGTCGTTGAATCTGTGAAATTTTTGGGGCTTGTTGTGGACAGCCATTTGAAGTGGGACTCTCACATCGATGTCTTATCAAAAAAATTAAGTTCTGCCTGTTTTGCGTTAAGAACTGTTTCCAGGGAACTTAGCGTGTCAACTGCTAGAACAGTCTATTATGCCTTTTTTGAGTCGCACCTCCGATACACCCTTCCATTCTGGGGTACGTGTTGTGCGCCTCAATTTGAGCGTATTTTCAAACTACAAAAGAGAGCTGTTCGATATTTACTGGGACTAAACAGTAGAGCTCACTGCCAGGATTTCTTTAAAAGATTTAAAATATTAACTCTTCCTTCCTTATTCATATTTGAATCAGTTTGCTTAATCCGCAAGAACGTATCTGCCATATTTTGACCTCGTACAATTTGCACAATTGTATAAAGTTTTGTATAATTAGGTTTTTCTTTTTATTGTATATTTCTATTTGTGTTTTTATATGTTTTGTATATTTTGTACTCTAGCTTTGTCTACAAATTGGAAAATTTGTTGACAATAAAGCATCTATTATTATTATTATTATTATTATTATTATTATTATTATTATTATTATAGTTTGGTGATAACACCATGTATGTCCGTAGTATGAATGAGCCATAATTAAACTACGATTAAATTTATTTCACCCCAGGTAAACAGCAAATCTCTGCATTTAAAGCATTGTATTTCAGTTACTCCTTAGTCCGCACCTGGATTGTCGATATAATAGATTCCATCATATGAAACAATCGCTAGAAAGCAAGTTGTCACTCTTTGTCAGGGAAAACGCTTTTAAACGTTTAAATTTAATATATCTTCGTCTCTGACAATGTTGTGTAAACAACAATATATCAAATAAAGAAAGAGCATGTTTCAACCCTCTCAAATGCATCTGCGTCCGCGCAATTTCCCGCTCTGTTCTTCTTATCCGCGCCTGTAGGTGGTAGATTAGATTTTAGTGCAGTAGCTCTGTTCTGTTGGCGCCGAGATATTGGGCCATTTTTTCATTTTGTTTGAACAGATATTTAGAAAATATCTGTTGTGCTCTGTTCTCCTTGTTCACACTTCTTTTGGGCGTTTTTACATGTTAACTCGAAGGCAGACACGCCATAACGTCTCGACTCTCCTATTGCTGTTAATGAAGATCGAAGAAGGTAAAATGGCGGTTGGAAATTTTTAGTAGACAAAGCTAGTCCTGTACTCAAGATTAGAATCAAATGTTTGAAGTCTTCCATCGCTGGTGAGGTTAATGTGAGAGAATCGAAGAAGAAGTAAATTACAAAATATTTTGTGTGAACAAAAGCTGTTAGTTTAAATAGAAGAAAGTTCAATTACATTCAGTAAAGAAAGGAGTTATTTAGTTCGTTTTAGATTCAAGTAATCAAGAAGTTTGGTTAGATATTTATTGATAGTTAACCTGATGTAGGTATAGTATTTAGTTTTATGCGTGAAGGGATGAATGCTTGAAAGTAGTTAGAAATCATTGTATATATTAATCATATTTAAAGTAAATTAGATCCTGCATTATTAAAGTACGTAACACCTAAAATACATGTTTCAATCCACACCCTATGGATAAAAACCTCACCACCCTATTTTGATAGAGTCCACTAATTAAAGTGGTTTATTATAAAATTAATTACCCCCCCCCCCCCCCCCTTTGTGATCATAAATGATTTAGGATTTAATTGTTTATGCCGACCACGTAGATTTGAGTGTTAGCAGGTCCTTATGAAGTCTTGGCATCGTGAACCGTAAGGTGAGCACCCTGTCACTACAAAAAAAAATAATTTTAATGATCAGAAGAAAGGTTGTATATTATCTCACACAATGTTCCTGCTCTATATCAACTATCTCTTAAATAAGAGAAACAATTCTATTAACAGCTTTGCAGACGACAGCACTCTTATATCCTCATTCATGTCGCTGACTCCAATGAGCGCTGCTCGTTCCCAAAGCGAGCGAGAGAATCAGATTGCTACCATCAAAGGGAATATGAACGCGAAAATATTCAAATTAACGCAGAAAAGACTGGATCAGCTGTCTTCTCAAAAACGCCAACACCGCTGGACCTGACTTATCAATGACATGACAGATACTGACTCTGGCCTTATCCATAAGCTTACTGAGTGTTACAGTAGAAAATAACATGCCTTGTCGTAACCACCTGCAACATGTTTTTCTTATTAAAGTTAAAAGGTAAGCAAGTAAAGATTTTAATTAAAAACAAACCTAATACCGGAGAGTCGTGTTTGGAAGACCCGGCTGTGGAGCCGGGAGTGGAGTTCTAGAGCACCACCAGTTCTTACCAACTAAACTGGAAAAGATCCGCTGGTGTTGTGCGGGGTTGTTAGGCACGCTTATCAAACAAAGAAACTCAATCTTAACTTAACAAGAAAACACAATCTAAATTTACGGATCAATTTATTAGCTTCGAGGTTGTTTTTTTTAACAGCAACAATCTTACAGTGAAATTTTTGCAATTTAAAGGCGACAAGAATTTTATTTAGGAGAATATTTTAGAAAAAGTTTATGAAAATTGTTGAATCTAACAGGCGAAAGAATGACTATTAGTAAAATTAAGTAGTAGTATTAAGTAATTAATAATAATGGTACAATATGATGATTGTACTGAGACCAATTCTATTGTTAACTCGGTTCTGGTTGCCTTACACCTAAATGTTCTAAACACTACAATCGGAAGTGATCACTTTGGGTTACCTAAGCTTATTACATATACATGATACATTAAAAAAACTTAAGCTATCTTAAAGCTTGGCCGACAAGACTAAATTTATATTTAAATATCAGAAACGATGATTAATCTGCAGTAAAAATATCACTGTGGTATAGCGCGGAGATAAAACTGGTCGTGGTATAGCCCGGTGATAAAACCCTCTCTTGAGTCGGAGGGTGGCTGGAGAATCAACGGTCTCGATCTTGCAAGATGAGCTCGGAAAGCCTCTAGTGCAGTACAAATATCCCAATAGCTTGGTAGGGTCGAGCACTGGTTAGGGACTCTCTCACAGATCCCCTAAAAGGGTAGTATTAACACAATTCAGAAAGTCAGAGTCCACAAGACTGCACTAAAGCAAAATGCTTTGTCTCACACCGAAGGGTATTTCTAGAAGAAGAACTCTGCATCCGTTTCAGTCAATTTGCCTTTCCACTACCACGAGATTAGGAAAAAAGCACGTCAAATTAGAAAAAGTGATAGAGCCGAGAAATTCCAAGCGATTCTAACGATTCGATACGAGGGATAATTCTAAGATAATAAACCACTTGGTTCTCATTTATTATGGTTGTAAAACGACGACGAAAGCCACAATTAATGAGCTGAAATTAAATTGTTCAAGAAGTACTAGGAAATATTTCAAACGAAATAATAAACTTTTAAAAATCTAAATCGAAAGCAACAATTACGAGAGGGTAGCCCATTCCTACTACCCGGGAGTACCAACCGAATATTACATAAATTGCGGTCTGCCACGTGGAAAGATAAATCAGAGGTCCCAAAAAGTTATCAGAAATGATCAGCCGTGACTTCAATTAAGCAAATTAGGGGTCCCAAAAAAGTTATGAAATGTGTAAACCAAAAGTAGAATATGAATTTGACGGATCCAATGAGGCTTTACAGTAGGCTTTATTAACCCAATTCTTACAAATATAGAACGGCCAGCAAAGATAATTAATGTAATATAATTTTTGCAAAGTTATATTAATAACATAATATCCTATTTTAGTAATTTGATCAACTAAAATAAATATAGTCACAAAGTGCCTGAGGGCTACATAAGAGAAAGGAATGATCAAAACAGCTACTCAAGGCTACAACAGTGTTATAAAAGCTAGTACAAATATATCATTAACCTATGTGTAGAATAAAATTAATTAACATTAATAAATGCGGCAACCTTAAGCTTATTGACAACAAATCGAATCAATAAATTTAGAATTAATTAACCGAAGAGGTCAATACTCAATAATTATTACCGCAAAGTACACCATCTTTTGTTGCTAAATGCAGCATATAAAATGAACTTTAAAATATTTTACACTGGCCAAATCAGGCTGTTACATATCTCACCAAAATGCCAAGACAGCAGCATAAAAGCTAGGAGCAGTCTATAGAGCAAAAAAGTTGTGTACACCACGTCAGCTCTTAAGGCCCAGATAAGATCCTCTCTGGAATACTGATCCTATGTGTGAAGCTCGGCACACAAACACTTGCTGAAGATATTGGACTTCATACAGAGGAGAGCAGTCGGTCTTGTGGATGACCCAGAGCTGACTAAAGACCTGATAGCCTTGAACATCGAAGAAAGTGGCAGTGGCAGTGATTCCGCCCAGAGTTGTGCCAAACCGAAACACCCATCATCAAGTCTCGATTCAGTTGCGAACACCTAATATAAGATATATAAGTGATAACCAATCACTGAGATTCATATCTTCAAACGAAACTGTATATTTTTAAACTAGTTGAATAGAGATTCAAATTGCCTTTTCCACAGTATATCACGTCGCTTGCCCAATGGTTTTTATTTATTTAAGGGACAAAGTGTGTAAGGTTTTTCTGAGCTAATGTTTAATTTCATGCCTTACATTTCTAAATGCGGTGACGCGAAACGAAGTCCTTCCTAATATTTATTTTATTCGCTTCATTTTCTAAATAGGTTTTCACATTAAGGGCCCTAGAGTTTATTCATTAGATACTTTCATGTGCTTTCTGCTTGGAACAATTTTTTAAAAGTAATTCCATTAAAATGTCACTGAATACTTAAAACTAAACAAGTAGAAACATGCCAAATCCATTTATTTGAAAGCGTTCTCCACTACGATTCTCTCACTCTTTCACACTGAATTTGATAAAATACCTGTTATACAGGCTAAGAAGTAATGAATACCTACTTAAACTAAAATCTCAAAAGTGCAATTTGTTTCTTGGGCGAATCGTTCAGAACCCAATTTGCATAGAAAATTTCGTGTCAGGTAGGAAATAAAATAGAGCGTTCTACAACTGTGAAGTAAAATATTTGAGAATGTCTTCAATTCTAATAGTTTGCTTCATAAATATTAATAAGACATTTTATTAAAGTAGGTTCTTGTCGGTGCTAGAATTAATAGGGGACTAAATTACCATCGATAAATGGCGGAAATGACGAGTTTCAAAGAAAGTTGCTAGAATAAATGGGAATTAAGGTAATTTTAAGTGCATAAACAGTGTAGAATGGAAAAGTAAATATGCAATATTCCAGTTCAACTTAATTGTTTGCTGTTCTGATTTACAAAAATTATAGTCCAGAAGAATCGGGGAATTACAGGAGATTATATAGGTAAGGCCTCTTTCCTAGTATTTTTTTTGTAAAATGCTACTTTAGAAATTTACCTGCAACCTTATCGGATTAATCTGGAAAAACGACTTTTTAAACAATATGCATTTCTAAATTTTGTATTTCAAATGTCGTTTATAAAAAGTGAAAAAGTGATGCAGTTTGCTAAGTGTATATAACATATTTACTACTAAAGGTGCCCCTTCTAAAATATTTATTCCAGGGACTTCTCAGGATTTCAGACTTATTTTATATGGTCAATATGAAAAAAGGGGATTATGCCGAATATCAAAAGAAAAGTATTCAAAAATATATTTCACTTATCGCACCCAAGCGAAAACATTTTTTAAAAATGTCAGTGTGAAAACAGTTCCTGTTTTTATTAAGGCACAAAGAAATCTCATATTTTTGTCCATATGATAAAAGATCTCCGTTCTCAGCTTGCATCCCGCAATCAATTTTGATTCTATGAAACCGTAACATTTGTTAAGAAACCTACATCTACCATGGACCCATTGTAAATACAAACACACCCTAGAATAAAGTTATTGTTGGAGAAACATCCCAGCAAGTGTATTAACTTGTCATTTTTCACCGGATAGTTTGGTGATAACAACCTGTATGTATGTAATATGAATGAGTCATGATTGATCCACGAATGTATTTATTTAACCCCAGGTAAACAGAAATTTGGACATTTAGATCAGCATATGTCAGCTCTTTATTACCCCTTAATCCAAACCTGGGTGGTCGATTCCATTATAATATAAAGCTAAATGTCAATCCGTGAATTCAATCGTGTGTAAACGTTTTCAATTTAATATATCCGTGTCTCCGTCAGTGTTCAGTAAACAGCAGTGTGTCAAAGAAAAAAAGAAGATATTTTCACCCTCTCAGATAAAACCGATGCGGAACTTTTCCACGTTATTGTCCCTCCCGAGCTCGTAAGAAAGATCATATTTGAGTTCAGTTCAAGCGTTCACTCGAATAGCAGTAAAACGTGCTGTTCTCCCTCTGGCCAAAGGACAAATTCCTTTTGGGCCAATTTCTCTTCTTGTATGCACAGATATTTGTAGAATATCTAGTTTACCTTAGTAACCTTTGTTCACACTTGGACAAAGACCTCATTTGGGCAGTTTAACCCAATTCCTCTAGGCCAGAAAGATAGCGTCCCCTTGGGAAAATTGAACGTAAAATGGCCGATTGACATTCCTGTTTGAACGATTTCTGCAATCGAGGTGAAAGCGGGCTTTTATGGTTTCTGTAAAACAAACAAAAGTTAAGTTAGAAAGTAACTAAGTAAAATCTCTCCCCGTTGAAGATACAGATAAAGCAGTTAAAGTTCAAAGGTACGATGTGCGAACGTTGCTATGTTGGATAGCAATTTATTAATTTAATTAAAGACAGAAAACTCAGTTTAAATCACAAAATCAGTAGATATTCACTTTTTAAGTAACCTGTTTTGTAATATTAGTTGTATGTGTGAAAAAATGAATGCTTGAAATTAATATAGAAAATACTGTATATTTATATTTATTATAAATGCAATTTACACCTGCATTATTAAATTAAATCAAGCCAAATACATGTTTCAGTTCATCCTATAGATATAATCTCGCTACCCTATGGTAATACAGTGTATTAAAGGTGGTTAATTAATAATCAAGATACCACCCCCTCCTTTATGGTTTTTAAGCAAAATAAAATATCAATTGTTTATCCCGGCCAGTTATCATCTTATGTGAAATTCCCTTCATGAAATAGTATATTATTTTATATGGAGGAAAAGTGATACTTTTCATGGCGCGCTCGTGTTTAACAGCCGAACGGAGTGAGGCTGGTAATAGAGAGCAAGCCATGAAAAGTAACTTTTCCTCCAAATAAAATATGCTGTTTTTTCTTCAAATGTCGACAAATTAATGCAAAAATATCTCTTTTTAGTAGTAATAATATCCAATTATTATTAAAGATAAATGGGTTCGCAAGGCGGCTTAGACACGGTCGTAGGTGGCCTTGCTTAGAACGGTGTCGGTGAATATAATGTAACATAAAGCTGTCAGTGGACACTGTCAACAATAATTATTTTTTAAAGATGGCGTCTCCGATTGCGTTTTAATTCCGTATTGATAAGCAGTTATTGAGTAAGTTCGATTAAATAATAACCAATTTGTTCCTAAATTAGTGATTTTTAGAAATGCAGTCACAAATTGAGTGATAAATACAAATTGTAGTTTAATAAATCTTGAGTTGTTGACGCTTATTTTGTTGTCTGTTTGTATTGTATCTATGTTGCTATGACAACACTTTTACCTCCGCCGGCGGAAAAGTGAAAAGTAAAGCTCCGGCGGAGGAAAAACGAAACTTCACGGCCGCCTACACAGTCGAGTAATGACGGATTTACTGACGTTTGAAGAAAAAATATATTTTGCTCTCCTGCTGGTTTCCTAATGGCTACCTACTAAAGTTGACATTGTTATCAAACTAAAATACAAGGCTATTATCTACGCCATCTAATTCATTTTGGTGTTATGTTACTGATTTGTATAGTTTCAAGAATATAAGTTTAATACTGGACTTATTGTGCGCCTACTTATATACATACATATTCAGTTCTAGAGCCAGACCAACATTTTTTTAAATGTATGCAACTTAAAACAAATGTATTTATGAATATATTTGGAATTGGTAAATTGCAAACCGTAAAAACTACTAAAATAACATTCTTTATACGTATAAAATTTTTGCTCTTCCATGAGAACAAGGCATTGCGGCAAATTGATTTATTTTTCAGATAAGGTCAATAATAGGTCCCAGCATGTTCATTTGTATTTACTGGATACTTTGCCTAGAGAGGCATCCTCGAGAAAAAGCTAGCGAATCGCCTTTTTATTCCCCAACCCAGGGGAGAAATAAAATAAATGGGCAAGTTTCAAAGTTCGCCGAATATTGCCGTTGCGATTAAAGAATTTCTTTTATTCATGGTTAGAAATTTTAGTATAAAGTATTTTTAAAAACTGGCTTAAAATATGGGTATTAAATCAGTGCTGGTTACAAATTGAAGATATGAACTAAAGTTGGTAATAAAATTGGGGAAAATAATAAAACATTTTAGAAGCCGAGAAAGGTCAAATTGTACAACCTTGATTATTACATAGGCGTGGTAGCTACTTTTTTTCCTACAAAAACATTATTGCTCACACACCTGCCTATAATACCCTTTATATTAGACGGAGGGTAACTAGTTATCTTCTGGCAAAAAGTCGTCAAAATTGTAGTATAACATACCCGGGTCCGTCCAACAGGGTTGAATGATATAAGTTGTACTTTGCTCTCAAAATAGTGGAGAACTGGTGCAAAGATGAACAGCTATCAGTTAATCCAAAAAAGACGATAATCATTCCATTTACCAGAAGGCGAGCCCTTGCAGGACTAAAACCAATGGCGATCAATGGAGAAGAAATACCTTTTTCCAAGGAAGCAAAATATCTAGGAGTCATATTTGACCAGAGGTTTACCTGGAAACCACACACCCAAAAAGCAACTCTTAGAGCCACAGTTGCGCTAGGAAGATGCAGAAGGATGTGCGGAAGGAATTGGGGCCTCAATCCCAAAATGACACTGTGGCTATACACAGCAGTGGTAAGACCAATGATAGCGTATGGTTCAGTAGTATAGTGGACAAGAACCATGCAGGAGGAGGCAAAAAGGCAAATAAGTCGCGTTCAAATGCTAGCATGCCTGTGCGTCACTGGAGCCATGAGCACAACGCCCACTGCGGCTCTAGAAGTCCTACTAAACCTACCACCAATCCAAACATACATACAGGGCGAAGCACGCTCCGTCGCATACAGGCTATCACAAGGCCAAAAACCGATTATAGGTAGACATAATACCAAACAAGAGAAGCTAAACAAATAAATCAAGGCAGATGACATCCTGGGATTGCCCACGGATAGCACCATAGCCAAGTACAGATTTGTCAAAAAGTACTCGACACATATTCCAAACAGGAATTATTGGAAAAATGGCCCCCAATTAGGGCAAATGTGATCTGGTACACCGAACGGCTCAAAAACACGGGAAGGAGTAGGATCCGAAATATATGAACCAAGGACGAAAACAAGAATTTCGATTTTCATGGGCAAACTAGCGACAGTGTTCCAAGCGGAAATAACAGCAATAGAACAGTGTGCAAAGGAAATAAAAAGATGATATAGTTGCAACAAAACAACAATTGCGATCTTCTCCGACAGCTAAGCGGCAATAAAAGCTGTGCAATCCAACAAAATAACATCGAAATTGGTACTGGAAGGCTCGTCTAGGCACATGATAGGACCAGAACCGTTCTGCGGGATAGCCAAACCAATCGTTAAAACAGCCATAAAGAGATGGATAGCAGAAGAATCCCGAAAATGGTGGAACAACACTTTGGGACAAATACAGGCCAAGGAATTTATAATAGGTCCATTGGCCAAACTATCAACATACCTGCTAAGCTACGGAAGGAAGGCTGTCAGGATAATGGTGGGTCTGCTGACGGGCCACTGCCGGCTGAAATAGTACCTAAGCATCACACGTTTGGCAGAAAATAGCGAATGCAGGTTCTGCCAGGAGGAGGAGGAGGAGGAGCCGGCATCTCACGAGCTATGCCACTGTGAAGGCTTATCGAGAGTGCGCTCCCAACTACTTGGCGTACCTAAACCAGAAGCTAATAGCTACACGACGGAGCCACTATCAAGGTTGTGGGGTCTAATCAGAAAGACAAAACTGGATGAAGCTCTATAATATGGAGAGAGTCACAACAGATCCGTCGGATCGCGGTGACAAGTAGGATCAAAGGCCATCTCTCCCAATCTGTAATCTGTACTTTATCTTTATTTTGCCAATGAACGTCAAAACAGATTAACAAAAAACAATAATACGTGGTGCTATAACTGTACCTTGCACAATTTTACTTACTCAGAATGAGCCCGACTTGAACAAAATTAGGAAAATTGGAGGAATAAGGTGTAATATGTAAAGCAAACCAGAAACTTGTAATGCATCTACTTTATTAAGTACAGAGAAAACGTGCCATACTTAGGCACGAATACGAATTCACGAGGGAAAAGAGCATGGCAGAGAAAACCGCGATCATAATTCCAAAAACCGAACCATGCTGCGCAACATTTATTACCATAAAAAAAATTAATTGACTCTCCCCGTGCTAAAATTTGTCGTTTCACACTTCTGGCAATACATTTAAAACTGAAGAGCTTGGTATTAGTTAGCCAGGCATCGCCAGCGGGTACTGACCTGTGTGTATCAGGTGAACTTAGACAAATACATCAGAAAGTTTGTACTTTATGTACTTCCGTTCTTTTTCACCTGCCGACCCATCTATAGACGCGTTTCGCCGTATTACGGCTCGTCAGTATGGCTATAGGGTCAGCAGATGAAGAACGGTAATACCGTTTGAGGTACAAACTTTCTGATGTGTTTGTCTAGGTTCACCTAACACATACAAGTCAAGTGGTAGCCAACAATTACTATAGTATATTACCGTCTATCTTCGATAAACCTAGCAAGTTACAGGATAGATGGCGCCGGCTACAACACACTACCAGTTTGAATTTATTTAACGCTGAGTTCCCGAATCACAACCCTATTGTAAAATCTACTGTTCAGACAACCATCAAGAGATTCGAAGAAAATGGTACTATTCAAATCAAAATAAAAACTGGTCGACCAAAAAGTGCAACAAGTGAAACAAAAAGCTTAGAAACATTAGAGATGTTTGTCGAAAACCCACACACTTCAGTAAGAAATGTTGCACAAGCAGTAGATGTTAGTCATGCATCGATTGAAAGGATTTTAGTTGCAAATACGTTTCATCCTTACAAAATTCATTTGAACTTTCTGAAGCTGATTTTGATAGGAGAATGGAGTTTTGCGATGTTATGATGAGGAAGCTGGATGAAAACCTAAGCACATTGTTTTTACGGATGAGGCTATCTTCATGCTAAATGGTGTGCTTAATAGGCATAATTGCAGGTACTAGGCGCATGAGGGAAGTATGGAATCAACATCCTCAAAAACTAAACGTTTGGGCTGTATTGTTTGGAACACAAATTGTTGGGCCATTTTTTATTGAGGGAAATTTAACAACAGAAAAATATTTAGACCTGCTTCAAAATTGAATTATACAATAAATTCAAAACTTAGCTGGGCCAATTTCGCTAACATTTTGTTTCAACAAGACGCAGCGTCCCCTAATTATGGCAACGTAGCGAGGGAATACTTGGATAGGACGTCTCCCAATAAGTGGATAGGTAGAACAGGATTTATTTAATGGCCGCCAAGGTCGCCCGATTTCCCTTCTTTGGATTACTTCTTCTGGGACCACCATATAATTTATAAAACTAAACCTGAAAATTTTGTAGACTTAAGAAATCGGATACTCCACGAGGCATCAGAAGTGTGCAGAGATAATCCAAAATTCCATACAAAAATTTTATTTTCAACACTGCCAAGCAGCAGAAGGAAATCATTTTGAAAATTTAATTAAATAAAATCCACGTTATTAAGAGAGATTTTATGTATTTTATTGTTTTATGTTACCGTATTACTTAAGCCCTTATTTTTGTTCACTATTATTTTGTAAGGGTGCATCTAAAATTTTTTGCATAAAGTGTTCTTTCCTCTTTCTATAATGTGGTAATTCGTAATTTATTTATTTATTGATCTAATACTACTACCTTGTTCGTGCATAATCCTGAAATAATGGAAACAAGTAAATAAGTACCTAAGTTTTAAATTCGTGCATTATTACTAACCATCTCTCTAAATACATACATACGTACATATGTATTAGATATATTATTATTCATATTATGTATCTATATCTATAAAATATACACACACACCTTGCTTTTACATACCTACATATTTAAAATCATACGCGTCAATTACTATCGAAACTCTACTATAATTTCCTTATACAACCTGCAACAGCGCAAAAAATAAACGAGTTCAGTTTGCGATTCTGCCAGTGGCAAATGGCTTCTTAAATCGACATCTAGTGTATCTTGTTCCATTTTTGTAAATTCGGAAGCCTTTTTGTGCTTTTGAGTGTGTGTGTAATATTTTGTTGTATATTTAGGTATACAATTTATATTATTAGCAGTATTTTTAAATACGTAAAGCTATGTATTTCGGAAACACCTGTTGCTTGGCGGCAACTTGAGGGTTTGTCTTCTCTTTCATGTGAAGTACGTCATATTTATAACTTTTTGTCGTATTTAATTGTATATTTTTTTCGGTACATTTGTGGTAAACTGCAAGAATGTTGCATACCTGGCTGCAATGGGGACTATAAAATTGGGTCTATTTCACATAGTTTGGACGATATACAGTCAATATTTGAAGCCAAATATAATAAAAAGTTTTCGAAATCTTGATGATAACATTGGATTTTATTTGTGAACAATTAGCATTGCTTACAACTGCAAAGGAAAGATATAGGTATTCAAGTGGTACAATAATTTTATATTCTATTCTCCATACTATCAGTCCACATGCATACAAATACTTGAGAGATTAGTGGTCTCTTATTTTACCACCTCCTCAAACTATAATGGGTATTTGTAATAAACATATGACTGATCCTCATATGGATAAAAACATTATCTTTTAAAACTATGTTTGAAATGTGTTTGGTTTGCTAAAAGATCATGAGAGATTTGTGACACTGCTTTTAGATGTAGGCCAAATGCCTGCATAAATATTTTTATAACTAAACATATATTTCATTTGGAATCTATTCTTTAAAAGTTTAATGTATTTTCATAGCTTGTGTTTTATAATGTATTTAGTTTTTATACCTAAACACTCACTTCAATACTATGTTAAGCTCGATGTTAGGTAACTGAAATTTGAAACTGCATAACATCCCTACCTATATATAACTAAAGTATATTTTTTTATCGAATCTTATTTATTATTTTAAGTAATAATAATTAAGAGAAGGTGTCGAATAGTTCAGTATATGTATTTTTGTGTAATAACCTTTTTTTCAGTAGCATAAAAAATGTATTATGCATAAATACATATCCTGAATTTTGACGCAGGTGTAGGGGAGTTGGGAGCCTGCATTTTTAGTATTAAACCAAAACTAAAACATAACTATTGGGATTTATCAAAAAGTCTGTCATATTCCTAGCATTCTTTAAAATAAGTTAATTACTGATAGTTTTCATAAATATTAATGTATGTATCCCCTTATATGATTAAAATTGCACGGCCTACATGGACGACGTCACACGACAAGCATTAAGGCATTGTTATTAAGTCGGTTTTGTCCAAACCAACAACCTGCTTTCTTACCCAAACCTGAGTTGCGCAGCACACATGTGCATGGACTTGGGGAGTTGCCTACCTACAGTAGTCAAAGTGGAATCTACGATATATTTCTAAAAGTTCTGGGGAGAATTCTCAAAGTAGAATCTGTGAAGTGGTTAGAGTGCAGCGTAATCTTTGAGTGTACTTAAGACAAAGCCAACCATAAATAAAACACGCAACAACTTTTAAGAAAATTATATTATATAACAGCGACCAAAGACCTATCTATAAACAATTCAAAACTATACCTCAATCGAAAAGACATGCGCACCTTAGTAATAATTTCTTCTCACCTGACGTAGATCGATCCCGAATCTGAGGTATATAACCTGCTCGTCGACCAAGGCGTGGCGTCACGACATACAGGTCGTATAGTAAAAGATCTACAAATATTCTATACGTGACAATACTATAGTGTAGGAACGCCTAAGAGCACGCGTTCCCTAAGAGTACGTAGACTTCGAATTGGCCATATGGCAACAGCTCGGGATAAAACTAATATGGCGATTTGTGATGGTTTGTGTACACGTGTTGTCTAGTGAATTTTTAGTTGTATTCATTAAAAGAAACTAGTGGCCAGTAATGTAAAATATGCTCCTTTGATATAATTTTTAACGATGGAATCTTAAGGCTTCATATCGTACCAAAGGTTTTGTTGGAAAATATCTATTGGATGTTAAATGGAACGTTTATTAAGCTACATATTTACATAAAAATATTCTGGTTTTGTTGGTTGCATAACATATTTTTTACAATATTTTCGAAACTTGGAAATAAGAGTACGCACTCAAAGAGTACGCAAAATTTAAATGCCTACACTATGCCACATAGGTATTTAGGTATATTTTTGGATAAATATGCCTTCAACTAAATTATAAATATTCATTCAATCGAACTTTGAAATTTACCCAAGAATTGCTAGACGAAGCGAGACTTAGAATTGCCGTGGAGAAAGCAAGGTTTTTTTTTTATTTTTTTCTACAAAGTTTTATCAGCTAATAGACAATATTTAGTTCTTAATAGTTTTTAGGTTGCGTACTCTTAGCCCATCCTTTGCGTACTCTTTGGCAACCATGAAACTTAAATAGCTGTATTTTTTTCAATTTAAAAATAATTTCATTTCAGCTGTATGTTTTGTTAGCCAATAAAATATATATTTGGCTGCTTCATATATTTTTTACTAATTATTATTTTTGTGGTTTTATTCCCTCCTACCCTACTGTATATGACCATGTGCTTGCTTCCTCTGTATACTAATTTGCTAAATAGTTTAAGCATACACTTTAAATAATATTTATTTAGGTTATTTGTGCCTATGACAATAATGCTATTATTGGAAAAGCACTTATCCAGCATTAGTTTACACGCATTCTGTTATCCCAATATTCCCTTTATTTGTTTGATTCTGCGTTGAAATTTGTTCAATCGGCTAAATTCTAAACCTGATTAAATTTTGAATTACCCGGCTTTTGAAACCGGATAAGAAAAATGTGCTTCATTGCCTGCAGAAAAATTTGATTATTAATTAAATTTAAAGGCTTTAGTTCCTTCGTGTATAATTATCCCTAAAGAATTTGAATCCTGTTGCGATTGAAGCTTTAAGAGGATTTTGAAAGCAACGTTCCCAATTCGCATAGTATTGCGGATTTCATTAATATCATATTAACATAATGGTATATTCTAAATGTTAAGATTCCTATTAACGGCATGCATTTAATGAAATACATACAAAGACCCTCTAGCTAGAAGAAGATTTTACATTAGTTTCGTCTAATATTAGAATAAATTAGTTGGAATTTTGGGAATAACGATAATAAGATGGAAAGTCAAAATATCGAAACCAAAACAAGGGGCAATATGTAGACCAAGTGTGTTCCAAGTAATCAATACTTCAAAGATATACGATATTTTATATTAATATGGATTTATTTGCATTCGTAAATATTCAAAACGAATAATTTTAAGGTAGGACGCACGATATTATGCTTTAATTAATATTAATTAGACACCTATGCCATTCGTTGCACATATTTTTCTTTAAAAAAACATTTATTTCACGTGGCCAGTAGCAGTCTTATGGTATTTTTTCAAATTTCAAATGCGCAAAACCAGACACAATTATAAAAAAGGGTTTCGGGCTAGTGGACTATTTCCTTGATATGCTTTGGCTATCGATTATACTAAACGTATGGGAATTAGAACACCAGCTGATAATGTTGAAACAAGTCATGAAGAAACTGACATTAAAGGCATGCCCTTTTCTTTTACACAGTTTGTAACGTTGTAAATGTATCTTAATATTATATCGCTGTGGTCACAACCATACTACTACGAGTGGATTTCAGTACTCCGGCCCGTTTAATAGGGAGCCTCCTCTGAAGATGCGCATGAAATTAGGATATATCGAAGGAACTTAAAATTGACGCTCTCTTCTCGTTGGCTTGTGGCTACTATGTTTTCAACTGCTGGTTGGTGACTGCCAAATAGCATTTTATGTTAACCCATTAACGCCTGAGTTTTTTAAAATTAGTTTTCGATGTTTTTACTGGTTTTTATGGGTTTAGTGTGTTTTAAGAAGAACCAAAAAAATTAAAAAAAAGAAAAATTATTTGAACTTTACAAGAAAAATGGTGGGTCCATATGGTCCCGCTAGGCGCTTTCTTGGTAAAATTGATTTACAAATAAAATTATTTAAAAAAATATATTTTTATTATTTCTACATTACTGTATAACAACATTTACATCTATGTGGTATGAAAGTCCTTAAAACAGTTAACACAAAGTCCAACTTGACATTTACAACACATTGTTCTCCCTTTTCCAGAGCAATTTGCTGCGGCACACAGCTTTCTTTTGCCTTCAGGCACTAACTCCTTCACTCCCCTAGCCAAAAGGGGGGGGGGGGCCCGTTTTCGTCCAGGGGCTTCTTTTTTCCCCGGGGACATCCCCACGAGGGTTTAACCCACTGGTCGCATCTTCGCTAAAA
>MU186641.1:21087-43167 GCA_016904865.1 Pissodes strobi | reverse complement strand
AAATCTGTAATTAGATTATTAAAAATATTAATTTTATTTTCTATATTATGTTCCCGAAATAGGTGATGCCATGGTAAACTTTCCAACTCAGTTTGAAAATGCTGAATATCAAAGGTTTTAAAGCAACGATACTTAACTTTCTTAGGCGGCGGTTTTTTAAAATGAAGATTAAGCTGTACGTAGACTAGATTATGATCCGAGATGTTCTCGCAAGAGAGTGTTCCATATCGATCAATTATTTCAGTGTTGTTTATGAGTATAGGGTCAATTAGAGTACTAGATGTACTCGATATTCTGGTTGGTTCATCTAAAATCTGTGAAAATCCATATGATTCAAAAGTGTGTAAAACGGGGTTATTTAAATTTAAAAAATTGACATTGAAGTCACCCAAACACACGAAAACATCCGCCAGAGGTAGAGCATCACTCAAAATATTGTCAAAGTCCGAGATAAATGTATTTATGTTTGTTTTTGGTGGTCTATAAAATACTCCGATAAATATGGTTTTATTAGGTAGAGAAAATTTTAAACACAAATACTCCAATAACTCATTAATATGAAATTTAAAAGTCATAATTGTTGGATTTAAACATGATTTAACATAAGCCCCCACTCCTCCACCTCTGCCAATTCTATCCTTACGAAATAATTTATAATTAGGTATATTTACAAGATTGACATCAGAATTCTCTGAAAGCCAGGTTTCAGTGACCATCACAACATCGAAATCATTAGATTGTACTAAGTTTGAAAAATCGTAGAAGCCTGTAAAAAGTGATCTCACGTTGATATGTGCAATTTTCATAGTGGTTTATGTTAATATATGCAGACAATCATGGCTGCGGTTAAAACTCCAAAAAATATATTAGCAATTTATGTTTATACAATAATAGTGATATAGATATATTTGTATTTATATTTATAAATAATAGCAAACAAACAAGAGAGAGAAAAAAGGTGGCTCAGCCAGCAAAGCACTACAAGAGCAACAGGGACGGTCTCCAAACGCGCTACTAAGAAAAAAGAATATGTTTTTTTATGTTCCAAGCACCCCCTCCTATACCCGTGATCAAGAAGTAAATAAGTTAAAAAATACTTTTTTACCTAGTCAGTAACAAGTCCCTTAGTTATAAAAAGACGGACAACTCCGCTCCTATTTATTAACATTAAAAAGGTCAAATCGCAAAAAGCACACGGAAGGGACTACAGTGTCATGTGTTACATTATACAGATACAAATCTTAAATTCCATGTCATATCGGAATATATGTATATGCTTAGAAAAATAACAAACCAGAAACAATAAACAAAGACCAAACCTGTCCGGGAAAAAAATATACATCATTTCCATAAATTTATTTTAAATTTGGCTATCCCCATAATAGAAAAAACAGTATATAATGATTGCCTCTGTATCATTTTATCAACCTAAAGTTGAATTATAAATAAAAATTGGTTGATTCTCCATTGCCTAAAAAATAGTGTCATTCGACAATTATTGTGCAAATAATAGCTCAAAAATAGTGTCACAACAGAGGGCGTTACGCAAATTAAGTCTGAATATCGCTTCATAAAAATATACAAAGATACTATAGATACTACATAATGGTTGCATTAAAGCTAATTGGTTAATTAAATATATGATTTAAATTTACATTTATATAAACCGCCGCTCTAGTACAAAACAAAAAAAAAATTTAATTCCCAAGCCAAAGACAAAGAGAATCATCAAAGAAGTGGCAAGAATCGCCCTATTATATAATTTTGTGGTTTGAGTTATAGTTTTTTATTTTTAATCAGAGTAAACATATTACTATTCACTCACTCAGTAAATACTACTCATATCCATCCTAACCATTTTATAGGAAATTTATTAAACACAGGCATTAGTGAAGCAAAGCCACCACTTCTAGGGATTATCTGGAGTTTCACCCAAATCACCCTCACTTTTGATAAGTGTTCTATTTCCCGACACTTCCGCGTAAACCAAACCGCCATATGTCCATGTCTGCTTGTCATACTTTTCGCGTGCTGCAAATAAAAATGTAATGCAAGAGTTCATTTGCTCGCATGAACCACTGCTATCAATGAAAACCATACTTTGAGAGAATTCGCTTTTAAGAGCCCTTAGCATGATTGGCGTCAATACTACAATTATAAGCGGATCTTCATGTATTTCGATTTTGATTCCCATATCTTCATACTTTTTTAATTTTTTCTTTAAAACATTAATCATGCTTAAATGGTCTCGGCTACCAAAATTCGCTTCTCTAAAAAATATATATTCTAGAATACATGTATTTTCAAAAGAAAGGAATGGAACCAAACTATTAATTTTTATAGTCTTTTTTTTTCAATAAAAATTATTTTCTTATTCTCTCACTAGTTTCTAACAAAAATCAAAATTCAGATAAATTTATCCGCATTTTCTTAATTGTTAAAGATGCATGGGAAATGCAAATAAATTTAATTTATTTTTTTAAGCATAAACCGTTAGTCGAACGGAAAAACCGAGGTCATCTTTATTAGAAACTAGTGAGAGATTAAGAAAATAATTTTTATTTTAAAAATAGCAGTGACGTACCGTTTTTGTACCCGAATAAAAGTAGGTAATTTTTCGCTTTCAACAATCTTAAAAACAAAGTATTTTTCGGCCACATGTTAATTAACCAAACAAAGGTCATTTTTTAATATTCTATTTATCCTAGAAATTAGCGGAACGTTTTTGAAACACCATGTACAGGGTGTACATACGAGAATGCACATAGGCTATTTTTCTTGATTTTGGATATACACAAAAATGGATATATACAATATTTTTGGATATATACAAAAACCACGTATCCGAGTGTTTGAATGAGCCATGTAAATTGTATTACATTTCAAAATCTCACTAAAAGTTTTAACTCGTTTTAGGGTACCTATGTTTATTTTTTTATAAATATTTGTTTAGTAAAATGAATCTTGCAAAGCACTATTAAAATTTCTAATACTACAACACACCTTTACAGGATTATTCGTTTCCGCATTTTCTAGTAGTTTTTTAAGCTTCATATACTTTAATTTAAATACCCTCTATCTTCTATATCCAAATCGCCAACGAAAATGAAACGAAAATCAATATTAATATAAATAATTACAATAATTAAATGTGTTACTACTAATTTTATAGCACCAAGCAATATTAATAATATTATAAATACGCTTTTCTTTCTAAGGCTCTGTAGCGTAGTATAGTATGTAGTGGAAAATAAGCGCATTTTTCAACTACATACTATACTGCGGTGCGGACCCGCCGCGTTCGATGAGGCTCTGTACCGTAGTATAGTATGTAAATGTGCTCTCGGCAAATGCTCCCAACTTAAATTTTACTTGCTATTCATATTTTCCGATTATTTTTCAATGCAAAATTTTATTAATCTACATACTCTAAAATTTAATAAAAGGAATAGGGAACTTGCACATTTTTTTTTTATTTCAATAATCTGTTCTATAACACTAAAAAAGAAGGTGTGCCAAATCTGAAATGTTAAATATCACCCATTTTGTTTCTATAAATTTTTAAAGTTGCCGTTAAATCCGCGCCAATTTAAACACGATTTGACGTCATAGAGCATAACGATCAAATCATCTACCTGCCACTTCTATTGCGACTCGCAGAGAGAGACAGCAGGTTATGCTTTAAGTTTATAGGTTTAGTGGGTTGTAATATTTGTTTGTTTTGTCGTGACAGTGTTTTTCGTTTGTATTTTGTGATTTGAACTAAAATGGAGAAAAAGACAGCCCATAAGGCGTGTATTGTACCAATGTGCACAAATACGACATTTAAACATTCATATTAAAGGTACAGATTTTTCTGCAATATATTCTTCATTTTACAATGTTAGATGGTAGCTGTATCAATACTTTATCAGGAACAAGCTCAACGCAAACGTGCTTTATTTGCGGTTCGTATTCCAAGTAGATGAACACAGATAAAGTTGTCGAAAGGGTGACAAAAATTGAAAATCTTAACTTTGGCCTATCTTCCCTTCATTCATGGATCAGTTGTTTTGAATGTTTGTTATATATTGCCAATAAAGTGTTGGCAAGTTAAGGACCTTGGAAAGAAAAAACTTGTTGAAAACCAAAAACGAAAACTTCAGAAGGGTTTTAAAGTTCAAATGGGATTAATTTTTTGGACAAACCAAAACCAGGCTATGGATCCACGAATTATAGGAATACGGCTAGAAGGTTTTTTCAAAACCCAGAGTTAAGTTCCTCGATAACCGGCATTAACAAAGAACTTATTTTTTTGAGAGTTGTGTCTATATGACAAAAATCAAGTTGGTGCAGTCTCAACGGCTTTTGAGGGACATGAGAAATCTTTACATTGAATTATATCCTTGGTACTATATGCCTTGCAGTGTCCATAAGATTCTAGTTCATGGAATTGAGATTATTCAACTTTTTGATTTGTCCATAGTCCACTTGAAGCAAAGCATAAAGAGGTTCGAAAAGTGCGTTTGAACCACACAAGAAAAACTTCTAGAAAAAGCTCAAATAAGGACCAGTGGCGGCTATTCAGCGGAAGTAGGGGAAGTGCCACGTCCTCAAGAAAATGTAATTTAAAAAAATACAATTAATTCATTCATCAGTAAAATAATATATTTTAAGATTCAATGATAAAATTTTCTTAGTTTAGGAATAATATGTTTCCCGTTACCCCCCTAATAACTAATAATTCGATTATTTTCAAATATTAAAATCAATGCTTCATGAAACAAGAACAAGAATCTCGCCACCTGCACATTGCCCGTTAATTCCACTATCGAATAGGACAGAGGTGAACCCACATGAAAATGTCTATTTCTTTTCGCGTACGCGCCGATAGCAGTGACAATCTCATTATCATTTGTGTAGACCTTTAAGGAAGAGGTATCGCTCGAGAGCCGTCGAGTCATCAAACGTATAAGCGCAACTAGTTGGTTGCCATAACAACGATGACGTCGTAATGGTCGTACATTTGTTTGGTTTGCAATGATTGGAAGAGCTGGCGTGTAGCACTTCCATTCTCAGATCAACGCGTCCAACGCGAAAGCACGTTGTTTCGTTTATTGCGAGTTTATTAGGGGACATTCCGCCGTGAAATCTTGGAATTATTTTTTATTTACATTCCACGGTTGATCCATTATAGTATTATACAAGAGATATTTTCTATATATTCTAGTTTTAGTGTGTATTTCGTAGACATGTGATTTGTATTAGCAACAAATAATTTTGTTGCTAATACAATATGAATATATTTTATTTTTTGATGATTTACCTAACAAATACCGGTAATAATTATTAAATAATTTTGGCAGTTTGGGCGTGGACCCCAAAAATTTTTCACCTTCCTTCTGTCGATATCGGTAGCTCTTTCCCACTTTTCAAAGCCGCGAGCCGCCACTGATAAGGTCATTATGAATAATCTACTACTTCCCTCAGATCCATTTATATCATCTTTCAGAAAGACTACAATTTTCAAATCACGACAGGATAGCATAAATTATATCACACAATATTTGAATATAGACTTTTTTGCTTGCAACAGTATTCGTATATTTTGCCTTCAGATATTAGCGAATTTGACTTGCAAAGTTCAGACAGTTCTAACCTTTCGGAAAGCGAATAATTTTTTCAACAATAAATGTTTTTTTTTTAAATATAAATTTTCATTTATTTGCATAATGAGTAGCAATTTTACAATTTTGAACTTCCTTTCCTTTTTCTAAGAATGTTTATTATATTATTTAACCATTTTATGATCTTTATTTTTTCTTGGTACCTTCTTTCTGAAGTTCTATATTAATTAAAGTTGGTAGTTTTATTTTAAATCTCTGTCAAAAATTTTTGAATTATTTTTACCTATATTTATTTATTATTATTATTATTATTATTATTATTATTATTATTATTATTATTATTATTGCTATTATTATTATTATTATTTGGATTTTATGTTAATTTATTATAAAAAATAAAATTGTGTGATGAAAAAAACCTGCGACTTTTTTTGCCGTTTGTGTTATACTGAATTCAGAAATATGAAAAGTTTCATATCGTACAAGCCAGCATAGCATACAAGTGAAGATGGTATGTAATTATTTATGTAAATTTTTTATAAACACCTAAACTCAGATTCTGTGTGTGTCAGATATAGCTTAATATATTA
Source organism: Pissodes strobi (assembly GCA_016904865.1). Lineage (NCBI taxonomy): Eukaryota > Metazoa > Arthropoda > Insecta > Coleoptera > Curculionidae > Pissodes > Pissodes strobi. The sequence continues at coordinate 36,971 of MU186641.1, read as the reverse complement.
GCTACTCAACCGTTATTATTTAGTTTAAATCCGTTGGGTACAACCTATTCACTCAAAGCACTGTGCGACGTGGCCACAAACTGATTATGCTCTTCTACGTCACGACCAGAGAACGCGCGTTTTCGAGCGCCTCGAATAATTCGAATTTCTTGACATTTTTATTTCAAGATTTTGGCCACAATGAATTTAATTAATAGATTTTTTTTTACTAATCTTTTTTATAAGATGTCCACTTATGGTTTTTAGCATTTATTTCGGTTTTTATTTGTTTGTGCAAGTTCCCTATTATTTAGGAACATGTTTATAGTTATTATTTTGACTACACATAAAACTCGATTTTAAAGATGGTATTGTCCCTATATCTCAACTATTTTTAAACCATTTTACTTCATTTTTGATTCTCCCAGCTGCCCTCCCAAAATCAATCAAAATAGGTAGTTATGAAATAATAAGATATCAAAATAATTTCATCATAATTCACAATTATAACCGTATTTTTAAATTATTGTAACCTGTGATGGTCTTAATATATTTTGTCAAAACTTTGCACTTTATTCTACCGCTTATTTGGACTGCGTATTAAAATGTTGCACATTTTTTCCGGTTAAAAAAAGTAAAGCAGATATTCCAAATAACCATTATTATTTTTTATATGTACGAAATAGTTCAAATCTTTTTGTCAGTTGCTATTTAGCCCGGTATTTAGTGTAAAATATATTTACCTCGAACTTTACTATAAAGAACATTTAATAAAATGCTTCGGACATAAATTTTACATATTTAATATAGAAATGCATGCAGCCCGTATATATTTTTCAGAGTATCAGTCCCGGTTGGAGTTGTGTTACAAAAATAAAGCAGTTTTTTTACCTCGTTTCTCTTTATACACATATATACTATGTATATAAGATATGAGAGTCCTGAGGTATTCCCATTTGAACGGTATTTGCTATCTAGTTGAAATATGGGTGATTTCTTTTAGTGTAGTCAGCATGCCTGCCTTTTATTTTAACTTATAGATCACATTATGGTGATTATGCAACTGTTATCTGTCTTAACCAAATAAAATACCATTTTCAGAAGCTTTGCAGCTTTGTTATAGGAATGATCACTTACATAACTAGCGTTGCTACTGATTTAGAGGGTATAAGCAACTATTAATATACCTGTTCATAAATATACAGCACACATAAGCAAAAATTGCTGTTTAAGGATTGATTATTTTTCAATTGACAATAGCAATTTGATATACCTCTTTCAAAAGGGTTTTTCAAACTCTATATAACCAAATATATACATAGTTTTATTGGGACGTGACCTATACCGGTTGACATGAAGTCTAGGGATTAGTAGCCGAAGAATTCGACTATGATATCATATGCAGAACAGGTAAATTAACTAGCAATGCAGACGCTTTATCTCGTATTCAAATTAATGCGATTGATAATGAATCCATGATTAATAAATAACCTTGGTGACATTAATGAAGATCAATTAGATACTACCGTATATCTTCCAAGAAATGCCGACAGTTTTCCTCTATATTGTCACGAGTAGCTTAGGGGGTAGCGTGATTTATTTAAAGAATAACTTCTCAGAGAAGAGCCTCGTCGCGATTAGTACAATGACGGGGTCTCAATGCTTCCTTTAATCTACCACTGGATGTTCTACTCGTGAGGACACGCCTTGTTTACGTGCCGGGGGGTAACTGAGGTAGACCGGGATCGCGTTACGTGGGGTAAGAAGAGATGATAAAGTAAGCACGTTTAGTTTATAACGATAACAATGTATTAACGATAAAACTTTAACAATAATTATTGGTCAGAAAAAATGAGATTCTATTATACCCGATTACGACGGTGCGCATGTTTTCTCGATTTGAGGTACTGTTTATAGGTCTCTGTTTACTGTCTTATAATTTATAGTTTTTCTTAAGGGTTGGGTTTTATTTAAGAGCACTAAGAGCTTTCACTAAACTTTTTAACTAACTATTTAGACACTTGTCTTTCTCAACACTCTGACAAACTTCTTGTCAAGACTTTACTATGGAGGTTGTGCATCCCCTGGCCCTAGCAGTCGTCAAGTAACTAACCGGTACCAGGTTTGAAAGGAAAGGAATGGAACCTAAAGCAGTCGTATGACTAACTTTAGGAGCGGATAGAACCCAGGAGGCAGTCGTCAAGTGACTAACCTTGGGAGCTGGAGGTGAGACTAAAGTCTGCCGAACTGAGGGTTCGGTAGCGTATTTATATAAAACAAAGTGATGATCATTGCATGCATAAGGTTCAAGGTCGCTTCCCTTGATTGCTCGCGTTGTTTATAGTTTGTCTTTAATGTTTATATAACAATCTCCAAGTTCAAGTTCAAACTTGCGACAGGGTGATATTTGTTTAGTAGCTTATGCTTTTTAGTAGATTACAATATGACATACCTCAAGATAATAAAAATGAACCACCCACAATCGAAAATTCTGATTTAAGCTTACCTTCATCTATTCAAAAAAATTTAAAAATTAAAACTGATTATGCCAAAAAGACACTTATACGAAAAAATATAAATCAAAATGAAAATTCAAAAGCTTAACATAAATAGACACAACCCCAAAGATGAAGAAAATAATACGTTTACTCTAGGACAATCTGTATGCAAACAAAACTCGCAAAATCATAGTAAACGGTTGAATAGTATGTATTTGCTATCTAGACAAAATGTGTGTGATTTTTTCAGTGTAGTAAGAATGCCTGACTTTTGCTTCAACTTATAGATCACATTATGGTGATCATGTAATCGTTATTCAGATTGCAATTTCTATCCGACTTAAACAAATGAAACCACATTTCGGAAAGTAATTTCCTATGCTATTTATTTCTTGCAAGGTTTGGTAGAAATATTGTGGAATTTTTCTTCTCCTCAGAATTACTTACTACTACACTACAATTTGCCTCCTCAATTTCGACAAAATTGGTAGTGTTTCAGAAAATTGACAATTTTCCTAAAACGACGTGAGATATTTCAAAAATTCCAAAAACGTTCTTTATGAAGGCGCGGCGGTTAGAAAAGGCTTTGATTTTTTTTCAGCAAATGACGAAGTAAAAAATGCAGCATATTCTTTTCGACTCTGTATTTTGCTACCTGCGCAGTTCACTACTATATGTTAATTAGCTCATAGTCACACCATCCAACTCTGTCTCGCTCGAAAACCTCCATAATATATTTTTCAAATCACACGGCCTCAAAATATGAAAAAAGTTTATTATAATAAATTCAATAATTAAAAATTAGAGTATTTATGAATATCAATCATGTACTACACCTATAAAATTACATCACATATGATGCTTATTTTATATGAGGTTTTCACGCGTAAGTAAAGTTCTCCCAGCCGTTATCGACCCTCGAAACGCATGAAATTGCATGCGTTTCGAGGGTCAACAACGGCTGGGCGAACTATAAATATAATTGATATGTAATAATAACCGTAACGAATACTGGAATCTAGGCACCATAACACTCTAACGAAATTACTATATTTTTAGGGTTAGTTTGGGTTAGATTAGGGTATGCTCTAGGTTTAAACTTCCTTATTATACAGGCTTTCTCATAAAATTTAATTTAGACACTCTTAATTCAGTTTTATAAAGTATTCCGTCGCGAAAAATCTGTTTTTGTATTATCCGCAGTTCTTGCGTAGTACCGGTAAAACGCCACATCACTTGCCGTGAATCGCATGCGTGAGGTCCTCACGTAAAGGCCGGCCGTGACGCCCCGCGTCCCGGTAACAATCCTGACAAGCGTCTAGGAGCAGACCTCGAGTATCGATTTAAAGCTACGCGTGCGTGTTCGTGATGTATGATATAGAGAGTGCCAGAATTTAAAGGAGTAGTGTTAACTTCAGGCATGGCCCTCCGCTCGCTTCACGCCGCAACCAAACAAGACTAACCCAAACTAACCCATTTTAAAAAATAAAGAATTGAGCGGGTAATCCCCATAGAACAGGCTGGTTTTAGATCTTGGCGCAGCTGTAATGACCAAGTGTAACGATTTATGTTCCTGATGTCTTTTGGAAATTTACTAAGTTGCCGGCTAGTATAGATTGATCGCGAATTCTTCTTACTTGTTAGTAGTATGTATTATCGGGCGCCAGAAATTCCTCAATTCTGAAAGTAACTGTCAAGTATTACCAATAAAAGCTTAAAAACTGACAAAAATTACTTGATAGACGTTGAGAACTGCAGAATCTCGTTTCTTGCAGGAAATAAAAGATATTCTTAAAAACAAATCTACAATAATTTACTTTAATAAATACAATTAAAATGAACAATCTAAATCACAACTTTGTTGAACAGAGTTCTTCTAGAGTTGAGAAATTAAATTAATAAAATTAGATTAGAAAATAAAAACTATTAAAATATCAATAGTTGAAATTAGTTAAGACTTAAAGATTCTGGTCTTTACAGCGATTTTTAGGTTTGCAAGTAGAATACTTAGCTTAGATTAGACGTTCAACTTAGGTTGGACACATGTCTCATCGCCTCGTTCCTTTTCTCCAATTGCCTGTTATTTGTTAGGCCTTTATGGGTAGGGATAACACCAAAGGACTTATAAAAAAACGTCTTGCACAGCTGATACGTCTAATGCTGCAATGATACACTCGGTTAATGCTTGACTATCAATCCAAGCTCTTCGGCCAATTTTCATGAGAATATGCAAACAGAAAAACTTGTTTTAGACCAGAATATTGATTGATATCAAAAGAAGAAATAAAAATAATAAACAATGTCAGCAAAAAAAATATCAAACTCTATCACTTAAGAATTAAATCTATGATCAAAAATACAAGATTCATAAATGTAGAATTAAACTATGATCAAATATACAAGATTCGTCAACGAATCTGATACTCAAGTTTACTAAAGAAGAAAATGATTAAATCTGACTTAAGCACACATTTAAATAAGTGCAAAATTAATGAAAAGTCCCCAAAAAGTTTACTTAAGAGAAAAGTTCTAAAAATAAGCAAAATATTAGTCAAAAATTGATAGAAAAATATGATTACTTCAAAACTGTGAATTAATTATTATGCAAATTCTCCCCAAGTCAAATTTATGCATTAAGAAAACTGTACAAAGCTGATCAACATTCCACCAAATGTCAATTGTTCTAAAATCTCTCCTCAAGGTGAGCGTTACAAGCCACAAGCATAATAAACAAAGCAAATTTAGTAAAGAGTTTAGCAAAGAGCTAGATTTAAAAAAAGAATAAATATAAATTCACCGTCGACTGTCGGTAGAGAGAAGAAGTAAAAATCCAAGGTGAGATCTCAAAGAAATTCAACGTTATATTTCATAAATTAGAAATAAGAAAAGAGATAACTCACCTTAGACTTTTAGAAAGTAGGATTTCCTAAACCACCGGCAGTAAACTGAAGGTCTATTGGCTACCCATCCGTTGCGTCCCAAAATTTGGCAACGCCTTAGTTAATTACATTAACTTTTAAAAGTGGCGGATTGGAGCCAGGAATTAGCGAAAAGCATAAAAGACCAATAGAAATCGGTAATAAAGTGAGGTTAGTTAGAAATTCTCCTTGCTAACTTCAACTACGCAGTTAAATATTCCTGTAAAAGTTACCGAAATTTACGATCAAATATATCAAACCATATTCAGTAAAAGGACCAATAACATCATTTACTCAACAATATTTTATAGAAAGTTCCTAGATGGCCAGGATGAATGAAGAATCCAATTTATAAATCTATATATTAGAAATATTGTTGACTAGATCATAGCCTCGAAAATTCCTCTATTATCTGAAAATTGTCATAAGACACTCCTAAAACAGAAAAATAAATTCAATAACTTAAAAGCGGAATGTGCAAAAATCAAATCACATCCGACAAAAATAAAAATGAGCTTTCACTTTGACTTGAAATCGAAGGCAAAGCTACGTTGGCCGTTTGATTTTAATACCGGTCCAACTCGCGTCGAAAGGAATAGGAGGGAGACTATCAATCAAAATTAGGATATACTATTGCCCTCTATCCACAGGGTAGTATAATAAACATATTTTTATAGAAAATGATGTAGAAATAATACGCATACAATTCTAATGGCAGCTCTACCTATGTATAAAAGATCTAAATTCTATCGAAATCTCACCCAACTACCGAATCCAGATCGCATGCAGAAAATTGCATAAAAATTACTTTGTAATATAAAAAACTTAAAATATGAAAACCATGTAGCGAATATTTCGTTACAACTTCATTCACTGAGACCGGCTTTCAATGATGTCTTAAAACCTCGGTTGCATTTGAAGATGACACCATCTGGACGCATGGCCTGCTTAGCAAACTTTTTCGTGCGGCCTCTTGTAGGACTATGGTGTCTCTTATACATACATGCTTGGCAATATATTTTTCCAGGTTATTATGGGGGATAGTGTGAGTAAAAAGAAGAAGTTGAACGATGGCTTACCACAGGGATCAATGCTAGCACCATCATTATTTAACCTTTACATTGCTGACATCGCGGAAACATCAGTGCGCAAATCTGAGTACGCCGACGACCAAGCTATAGCAACTAAACGCACAGACACACATCCTTTGAAGCTACTGAAGGCAACTCTCACAGATGATCTAGCAGTGCTGGGACAATATTTTAATAAATAGAGGCTCCGCCTCAGCATGAGCAAAACAGAAGCCACATGTTTCCATCTTAATAACAAGATTATAAATGTAAATTTAGAAGTATATTTCAATAACGACTTGCTACGCCACAATACCCACCCAAAATACCTGTTACTGCTGGGAAAAATAGATCGAGTAATAACAGCATCCAAAAACTTTCTGGGTCCATATAGGGCGCTGATGCAACAACTCTTCGATGCTGCTCCCTGAGCCTGGTTTACTCTGATGCGGAATATTGCGCTCCTATATGGATGAACAGCCCGCACAGAGGAAAAATAGATCGTCAGCTCAAAAGTACCATGCTATGATCTCTGGCACCACTAGACCAACACCTACATATTGGTTCCCAATATTAAGCAGATCTCACGTATTGTTGAATGAGTACAACAAAATAGCTAATAATCCTGAGCTTAGACATACCAGACTTGCATATCCAGCTCCTAAAATCAAGACGCCCTCCTATTATTACAGCTGAGAATTTGTCTTGGAACCACTTACAGATAGGGAATAGCTGGTAGGAAGAAATGACCCATAAGACGCCACCGAAACTCCACTTATTGCTACGAAAGGTGACAAACGAAAAACCTTCTGGCTTTGATCTTCTCGGTAAAGCTTGGTCTACACTCAATAGCATTAGGACGGGACGCGATTTTACTAAATATATTTCACGCTAGCACAAGACACCGTAATACGCCAGCTTCAAAAATCTCCGATATACTTTGCGTCAGCCCACCGCACTAAATATACTGCGCTCCAGTAGAGCCGCCGTAATATAAGCAAAGTCTACAGAAATATATATTTTATTCTGTAAACTTTGATATAAGGTATATTATGGTCTTTTTTACCTGTTTCCGAACTGCAAAGAACTTTTACATTTTCACTTCATACAATGCTCTCCGCTCGCTTCGGTTGCTGCGGGGCGTAACCAACAATAAGTAGCCAAAGCTAACCCAAGGCTTGTCAAAGAACTAGCTAAATCAAAATAATAAGAAAAATAAAACTCTAAAAGACCCCGCATAGTGATAAGCAGGTATATGCCACCCGGGTTTTCAAAAAAGCAGACGGTCAGCCAACCAGACCACTCCACCGAGGCCGATGCTCAGAAGTTGCATTAAACACTTAAAATTGTATTTATAAGATATTTAAATTTTTTTCGATAGAAAATGATGTTTTGTACTCATATTTTTCAAATGTATGCAGTTTTAGTATGATCTCTCGAAAAAGCAGACGGTCAGCCAACCAGACCACTCCACCGAGGACCGCCACCACTACCTCCCATGTAAGCCACCCAGCTAGAACCGGGCCAATATATATATATCTCTCTCTCTCTCTCTCTCTCTCTCTATCTCGCAACACCGGCATCTAAGCAGTTTTATCGCAAGTTCAAGCAGGAGAAGAAAGAGTTATCGAATACTACAATCGAACACTTTCTAAATCTGAATGTAACTACTGTGTATCCCGAAAAGAGCTTTTGACAATAGTACGGTCTGTTGAGCATCTCCATCAATATCTTTATGGACAAGAATTTCTAATATGGACTGATCATGCAGCACTTAAATTTAATGGCTTTTGGATATTAAACAGCCTGAAGGTAGGTAGCATAATAATGCAGATGCTTTATCCAGAAGGTCATGCCAAATTTAATTATAAACCAATGAGAAAGAATCACTCCCATTAGGCAAACCAAGTTTAAAGTTGATCAGCAGTGGACCACAGAGCAACTAAAGAAATATCAGCTTGAGGATAGTGAAATAGCACTACTGCTAAAAGCTAAAGAAGATCGTCAACCAAGACCAAGCTGCAGAGATATTTCAACTAAGGGATCTACTTTTAAATCTTTGGGGTATCAGTGGGACTCCCTGGTAGTTGAAAATGGACTCTATAAACGAATATGGGAAAGCGCCGATGGAAAAGCTGCTGGTACCAAGGAAAAGGATATCGGAAGTCCTCTGGAAGAAGTACATAACGGAAAGTTTGGTGCTCATCTCGGAGTTAACAGAACGATTGACAAGATCAGCGACAAATTTCACCTTCAACGTGTGCCTCAAGTCAAGGACCCCAGACAAGATCTAGTGGGAAGATGAAACAGAATGATGTGGGACTACCGTTTGAATGTCTCGCCAATGACCGAACGAAGGCTCGATATGATCTCCAAGCTAACTCTATAGTATTTTAGATGAACGATAAAGTCTGGTTATATAATCCTCAAAAGAAGAAAGGACGCTCTCCCAAGTTATCCACCTTGACAGACTGAAAGCATATCACGGACATGAAGTAGCTGATCGGGAATTTTAGGTTAAAGAGGGAGGCAATATCACGGCTAGAAAATCATCCGAATGTTTTAGTGCTACCGCATAGAACTGGCCTTGCCGCGTCTACATATGAGTTATCGCCGGCCGAGAATCATATAGAGCGGCCTCGCTTTTTCCCGAGTATTCGTGATATATTTTATATTGTATATAAATAGCGGATAGCAGCGAGTTGCCGTTAGTTAATCATTGAGTGTTGAATTGTAAAGATCTAATAGTTGTAAAGTTATAATAGTAGATTAGTGTGTTTAATTGCATACAGTGGTAAAGAATAAAGAGAGTATTAGTTTAAAATAGTAAAAGTTCTAATTTCGTTCAAAACCCACGGTGAAAACGTAACAATATAGTCATAAGTAGTTACTTCTAAAACAAAATTTCTCAAATTTTAATCAATTACCAATTATAATTGAAAAAATTTATAATAAGTTACCATTCCTAATTATAAAAATCGAGCCGGTTACTGTAACCGTTTACGCCCTGCCCCTGTTGTTTATTCAAAGCAAGATTTAGAGCTTTACTGCTATATGGTTGAGTTGCATATAGCTATTAATTCCTTGTACAGCAAACTTTGAGCTTTACTAATTAGACAAATGTAGCAATTAACCGTCGACGTAGTCAGCAAAACTGCATTTATTTCCAATGATGGCAATACCCTTGTTATATAATTCTCCAGAGACCGATTCTCTGAGCTCAAAACTCCCTTAGAATTCAAGCAAATTCAGGTATCTTATAAACGCAAAACCAAATTATTGAAATTATTATGTTGGCATTAAAATGACATATAATAAACGTAATATTAGAGGTAGGGTTTTAGCTAAATTATACTTAATAAGTAGTATACTATTTTTAATTAATCATTTGGTATTTTTAATATACATTTGTATATAAATCATTAAATATTACACATTTTAAATATAAAAAAGTGTTTCTTCTAAAGTTTTATGATTTATATTACCTTTTTCAAATAAATATGTATTAATTAGGTAGGCTTATTATGAAGGGTCATGTCCGTTTAGTTAGCACACAGGATTTGGAGTTTTTTTGTCACTTAAAACACCACGTTTTAACGGTATTTTTGAAAAAAATATTTGTGAGATCAGCAGTAGTTTTTGAACAAAAGAAAATTCCAATTCTTGACGGCCTCCTGCTTATGCTCTTGTCAAATAATCAAACAACTTGATTAGAGATGCCGTTTTGAGGTATTTTCCGTGTAAAAAAGGAAAAAATTAGCGTTTATTTATTTTATCTGAAGAGGCAAAATTGCAAGCATGAAACACAGTTTGTTTCTAAAGTAACAAATTAACATTCGACACGGCGGCGGCGGCGGCGTATCAAAATTTTATCAACCTGATAGACATTATAGACAATTATTTTCCAAGCAATATTCTTCTAATTTCAAATGCATATGTAAAGATGTTAAATACATTATTCACCACTCCTCATCTCTATTCAAACAAAACTAACATTCTCGCCTCATAATAATTCAAACATTTGCCAAATCTCCAGAAATCGCTTCTGCAGTAAAACCGTTTAGGTGCGAGCTGAAATTATACCGTTTTATTGATTTAGACTAAAGTTTCAGTAGCAGAGTTCACATCTTATACATATTAGGCTCTTCCTAGCACTGTCAAATCTTATCGGCTAAACGGGCGAGGATTTGTGAAAATTCCAATTGGTAAAATCCCTGCTGCGCTTCGACCTCGGGGAAATCTTTAGTGTTTCTTTTTTCAGTATTTAGTTGAATATATATTATTACATTGAGTTTTTTAACACATTTTTCATGGATAGAAGAACTTAGAGCTTTGATTAAAATTAACCGTCTAGGTTTTCAGTTGCCTTAGAAAATATTAGTCCGGTATTATGTCGTAGATTTCAAAAAAGTAAATACAAAAATTTCGAATGTGCAAGATCAGTACCACTTAAGGATCACTCAAAAATGTTTGCTTTTAAAAATAACATTCCCAAAATATTTGGTCGGTACAAACAAATTAATTTTTAAATTATTATAACTACAGTGTGTGGCAATTAACTAGATAATTAACCACAATCAAAATTAGTGGACTGTATTAAAATAGGGTGGTGGGGGTTTTACACATATATATGAATTGAAACCAGGTAGGTATGTTAACGTACTTCAATAATGCAATTATACATTTGCAATTGATGTAAAAAATATGTACAATTTTTAAATACTACTATCTTGCAGTCACTAATTCACTCTCATAAATCTAGAAATACAACAAGTTACTTATTACTAAGTAGCTACAAAAAAGTCTTGATTTGTTAATTTAAAGGTCTTTGTCCAAGTGTGAACTAAGGTTACAGAGGTACACTAGATATTCTACAAATATCTGTTCATACAAATGGAGAATTTGGCCCTTGGCCAGAGGGAGAACAGCATGTTTTACTGCTAGCCGAGTGAACGCTAGACTCTGAACTAATAAAACTAATGTCTTCTTCTCGCTGGCAGTAAAATCAAATAAAGTGGGGATAGGGATGGCTCAAATGCCGAGTTCATTTGAAATTGAAAGGGTAAAAACTGTTTTCTTTCTTTATTTGACACATTTTTATTTACACACTACTAATGGAGATATATATATATTGTGAACTAATTAAAATCATTAATTAAATATCACCCTGTCGCAAGTTTGAACTTGAACTTGAAAAATGTTATATAAACATTCACTGTTAATTATAAACAATTTGAGCGGTCGACGGGAGCGACTTTAATCCTTAATGATGCAGCCGTCAGCATTTTGTAACATATAAATACGCAGGCAAACGCCGAGTTAATCAGACTTTCGGGTCTCTCGAACCGCTCAATTAGTCGCTGGGCAGTACACAGGTACGTCCACTTCTAGTTGTTCTATCCCACAACCCCCATAACTGAGAACACTTATACACAGGTATAAGGTTGTCAGGTCCTTACCTAACCTGGGTGAACGTATGCATAGGTATACGGCATTCGGGGGCTACTAAAAAGTATAGAGAGAGTCGAATTTATGAAGTATCAGAACTTTTAGTGAAGGGATAGCTTTTGGGGAGTTTCAAAGAGTAGTGAAAGTGTCTTAGCAATTTGTGATAACCTAAAAAGACTTACCTTATAAATATCAGAACAAATACCTAAATAAAAGACAACCCGCTCACATAAACTTTATTAATAAAATAGTGACGTCGCTTGCTAGACAAACTTTGATCTAAGCCTCCCTCGAGAAGACATGCATTTCATATTAATTGGGTATAGTGTAAACTCTTAATTCATCTATAATCTTAAACACGCCTTTATTAGTATACAGTCTAACCGTTGTTAAGTTAGTTTGTAAATAAACTTGTTATTGTTATTATCGATGTGTCTCCTTTATTATCTCTTCTCAACTTGACGTAGTGCGTTCCTAAATCTGAGTTACTCTCCTACACGCTAAGTAAGGCGTGTCGTCACAGATAAAAATACAAACCGTGACAATATATATATACATATATATATATATATATATATATTACTTAGAGAACGATTTCCTTTACGAAATGTCCTTTTAGCGGGAACATAAGCGTGAGAGGGTAGAAAAATGTCCCTTCTCTCTTTAATATATTGTTATCCACATAACAGTGACAGAGACCAGGATATATTGAATTAGCTTTATATAATGGGAGCCACCATCCAGGTTTGGACTAAGGGGTAATGAAGAACTGACGTATGCTGATTTAAATGCATACATTTTTGTTTACCTGGGGTGGAATAAATATATTCGTAGGTTAATTATGGCTCATTCATAATACATACATACAGGGTGTTATCACCAAACTATACGGTAAAAAATGGCAAGTTAATACATTGGTTGGGGTGTTCCCCAACAATATTCTAAATAAAGATATAAAAAATTTAACATTTTAACGGATATTATTACAGAAAAGTTCCCATTGTTAGTAGGAGTGCTGGGTTTCCACATTATTTCTGAAGCGCTGCTTTAGAGGTAGTCAAGGGAAAAATAAATTTCGTACTAAATGGAAAAATATAAAAAAAGAGATTTTAATACTTTTAAGCTTCTTAGAGGTAAGTTACGGCGACAAATTAAGAACGATTTTGGGAACTATGTAAATTATATAGGGAATGAAATTCCTAATGACCACAACAAATTCGGGAATCTCGTATCCATTGGTAGGCCTAATGGGCCATTAATCCCTTGGATATAACTAATTCGTTAGCCCTCTATTTTAAGAGCGTTCTGGTTGAATCTAGTAATATTGGAAATAACAATTATAACAATTATGTATATGGTTTAAATTACAGTCATTTAGATGGTCTACATTTTGAACCAGATGGATCATAGAAAAGATGCTGGTTCGGATGGGATTCCTTCTATTTTTGTTAGATGTTGCTATAGCGGTCTTTTATATCAGTTGCTTTTGTTACAATATTATCAATCCTTGTCGAGGAGATCTTTTCCTGATATTTGGATGTTGTTCCCATATTTAAAGCCGGCCAAAAGAATATAGTTTTGAATTATCGTCCCACTAGTAAACTTTGTATGTTTACCAAACTATTGGAAAAGATAATATTTTATTTTGTGAACTAGTAGTAATTCTGTTCACAAAAAGAACACTTACTCTAAAGTTTGAACTTGATACTTGATCTTCAAAGATAATTATTATACGTGTTATCTTAACATGTTTTAAAAACATTCAATACATTTTGGTATAAAAGAACATGCAAACCGAGTAAACGACAACTTTCTGCCAGCAAGAACACCGTCATACACAATCTGGTGCCAAGCAAGGGCAACAGGGGAGCAGGGTTAGTTCCTAACTACTCAGAAGTAATACAGGATAAACGATAAATTGTACAAGGAAAAAAGGTGGGAAAATATTAATGGGCACACCAATTAAAAGAAAAAAAAATACCAACGGACGGGACCTCGGGCAGTACCCGCCGAGCCTTGGTATAAAAGGCTCGTATAAATCGTCTCTCTATAAACAAAGGAAAGAGAAAAAAAACGGTAAAAATACTAGAGAAAAACAGCACTGGTACTATATCTTTTTTTACTTACGACAAGGTTAATCCATCTCTGTCTCTTTTAACAATAGCTACCACCGAAAAGAAAAGTCAAAAGATAAACTAGGCCAAGAAAAATGCAAAGCATCGAAAATATTTCTCAATTGTTTTAGAAGGTACCACTATGCTTTTGATAATATTTACAACAACGTTCAGTTTTGGTTTTATATACACGGTGGACCAATTAAGGTATAAGATAATGCATATTTATATAAACTGGAAATTATTACAAACCGAGTCAAAGGAAAACGTTGGGATAAGAATTAATTATCAATACTGATTACTCGTGTTTTGTATATATATTTTTCATGTACATGGAGCACTGTTCAGTGGCATTCTGCAATTTGGTCAGATGAAAAACAGCCCTGATAGCAGCCAAATGGAGACCTACAACAAATATTATGAACTGAGTAGGGATTAGCATGGGTGACTATTGGTTGGAATCCAGGACCCAACTAAACCATGGGCAGAACCAAGACTAAGTTCTCTGAAATATAATTTTAATCTAATTACGTAATGAGCGATATGACTATTCGATCATTGAGGAACACTCGTTAATATTTAGAGAGGTTCTCTTCTTGCATCCAGGAGTTTTTTGGCAGCCGCTAACAAATCTGTATTCATTAAGGTTTTTTCTTTTTGAACACCAATGCAAATAGAAGGTGGGCAGGTATAAACTAGTAATCCTATTCACTACAAGAATACTGAGTCTAAAGTTTGAACTTGATACTTGACCTTCAAAGATAATTATTATACGTATTATCTAAACAAGTTATAAAAACAATCAGTAAAAATTCAACAAATTTTAGTATAAAAGAACGTGCAAACCGAGGAAACGACAACTTGGCCCAGTTCCTAGTAGCTCCGCGGCAAACGTTTACGGGCATCAAGTTCACACCTCCTTAAAATACGTCAGTGAGAAGTAAAAAAAGTCAGTTAATTAAGAGACAAATCAAGCTAAGCATACTGATATAATATGAACGAATTATATCTCTTAAATTCAACGGAAATTAAAAGTACTCTTAAAGAAACCTCAAATTGCCTCAAGGAATAGGTCGCGTCTAATCTCTCTTCGACTAATAGTCACGCGTTTCACGCTCTTCTGGTAATTATACTAAGCATGGTCATCAATATGGATTCATACGTCAATTTTTACATAGACGTATATTTATTTCGAAACCAAGTGAGATTTTGTCCTCCATCATCATAATCTGAGCTACACAACCTGCATCTTCAGAGGACGCTCCCTGTTAAACGGGCCGGAGTACTGAAATCCACTCGTAGTAGTATGGTTGTGACCATAGCGATATAATATTAAGATACATTTACAACGTTACAAACTGTGTAAAAGAAAAGGACATGCCTTTAATGTCATTTTTTTCATGACTTGTTTCAATAATTTCAGCTGGTGTTCTAATTCCCATACGTTTAATATAATCGATAGCCGAAGCATCTCAAGGAAATAGTCCACTAGCCCTAAACCCTTTTTTATAATTATTGTGTTTGGTTTTGCGCATTTGAAATTTGAAAAAATACCATAAGACAGCTTATCAGCTATTGGCCACGTGACATAAATGGTTTTTTAAAGAAAAATATGTGCAACGAATGGCATAGGTGTGTAATTAATATTAATTAAAGCATAATATCGTGGGTCCTACCTTAAAATTATTCTTTTTGAATATTTAAAAATGCAAATAAATCCATATTAATATAAAATATAGTATATCTTTGAAGTATTGATTACTTGGAACACACTTGGTCTACATATTTTGCTTTCGATATTTTGACTTTTCATCTTATTATCGTTATTCCCAAAATTCCAACTAATTTATTCTAATA